>JAWQRP010000380.1:0-29802 GCA_033557875.1 Quadriops clusia
GCGAAAAAGTGTTTATTGATCTTTTTGGAGTGGTTCTTGATGGATTCACTTAATAATTTATTAAACTTGTCTATGTATTCTTCGTTTGTTATTGGAGAATCAAGATAATTTTTCATTATGTCATTCACTTTGGATACCTCGCAACTTGTCAAATTGTATTTAACTGAAATTTCCTCCTCCTCAAGCAATAGGGAATTATATTCAAGGTCAAAAATTAAGGCCAGGTGATCGGAACCCAGGCCAGGTGATCGGAACCCAGGTCAGTAATCGTTTCCAAGTTGTGGATATGGTTTCTTAAGATATTAGTAAACATAATAATATCCGGGGTTGTATCCTGGTTATTAGGCATTAGGAATGTTGGAGGTGTGCTAGCTTTAAAGAAATTGGTGTTATTTAGGAATGAGGAGAGTTGACGTTTTTTTCCGGGATTATTGATGTTAAAATCTCCAGTTATTATAACATATTTGTGAAGAGATGCCATGTTAAAAATAGTCTCTTCAATTGGTGAATTGGGATGAATGTATACGTTAAAAATGTGAATAGCTTCTTCTTTGAACGGAAAAGTGAAGTGTAGGCGTCCATTTAACATGTTATTAATTCGTGGCGGATTAACTTTTCTTAATTTTAATGAAGGATGACCCATGACTAACTCCCCACCTCTTGTATTTCTATTTAATATATTCCCCGGTTTGTGAATAATGAACTAATCTCTATAACATACACTGTCACCTCTTTTGATTTTCGTCTCTACAAACATTGCACATTTGATATAATTATTTTCAATGTAGTTGAAAATTGGAAGTTTCCTATTCTTGAAACTTTTAATATTGTTGAAAAGGAATTTGATTTTTGTATTTGATTGATGAGTTGGAATATTTACTACGTTAGTGAATTTTGTTAATTAATGTAGAGAGCATGCCCATAATCATGCTGTTTTGGTTAAGCATTTGTTCAAACATGCTTTTGAAGTCTTTCATTATTTGACTGAGTATTACTGTTTGATCGTTTTGAATTGAAACACCTTTAACTACATTAGCATAAGAGTTTTGTGTTTGTGAGTTAGATTGATTATTATTTTGATTATTATTACTGTTCGCATGTGAATTAGTGCTAGTGTTTATGTTACTAACATTTGAATTGGAATTACCTGCGTTTAGTCTGATTTGGGCTTTATTGAGTTGTACTAAAAGCTTACGGTAATGAGGGCATCCCTTGTAATTGGCAGTATGGTCTCCTTTACAATGTACACAGAACGCAGAGGTATCTTTCCTTTTCTTACAATCTGTGGTCAAGAAAAGAATTTTTAAATAATAATGACGTACTTTCCTGGGGTTGATTTTTATCCTCTAGGCAAACGGTTTTGCCTTGTCGGCCATCATCAGGTGTATCTTGCGAAGTTTGTGTTGCGTTCAGTCATAAAGGTAAATTAGAGTTATTAAGGACTTTGCTCTATACAGTTGGTAATCTCGTAAAACACTTAAAAATATATATCAACAAAACACTGAAACGATAATGAAGAGCAAAAAAAATGCATCCGTTATGCCATGCACTTATTAAAATTACATAATGGAAAACGGATAGAATGTTTTCAGCAAAAAAAAAATCTTAAAGAAATTTATATCTCATAAAAAATTTGATAATAAGTCAATAAGTTATATACATACTGAAGTAAAATATATTTCTATTATCTGCTCCAGCTACTGCAACAAGGAAGGAACTAATCCGAATCCGAATCTGAAATTTGATTTTTTCGTTTTGCAACCTTGGCTCTGTTATTTCCTTTCTTTGCAGAACTTCGACTCCTTCTATTGCTGTCATCTTCCGAATCTGAATCACTTTCATCACTCGAAGACATCTTCTTTTTACCTCGTTTCACAGGACGCGCAACTCCCCTAGGTTTCTTAAACGCAGGCTTTCCAGCGGGAGTCGTTGGATTCGCAGAAGTCGGCGCCTCCCCGTTTTCGTTAAGTTCAAACACAGAATTTATTTTTTCTTCGATTTCAGCTACAAGCGGCTTTAAATGTTCGTTGCTCTTCACGCCTGCCCTCGAGCAAGTGTTCAAAATCTGCTTGAAGAAAACGAACACGTCACTATCCTGCAAGACGTGCTTATAGTTGCGGAAGTTTTCCAATAGCTTGCGGAGACCCTTCTCGTTGAAATTAATCAACGTGAGGCAATAAGCCACGTTGCGGCATTTGTAAGAGTTGTCGTTGTTTTGGAATTTCGCGCAGAACCGATCGACTAAATTCTCCATGTGCTTGTTTTTGTCGATGAGGCCAAATAAAAATTTCATAATGCTTCGGAATTCCTCCTCGTCAATTTGTTCGTCGGAGAGGCGAGAGAAAATGTCCGGCAAGGCGTTGTACAGATTGTTGGCTTTCCCAGAAAGCGTAACGAAGAACTCTTTGGACATTTGTTTTAGACTCGGCTCGGGATCCACAATAACTAGGGCCATCTGAGCGATGTGCGTTTGGACCAGAATTAAGTCTCGCAAGATTAGGTTTGCAAGTACGAACATGGCTGCTTGTCGTACTTTGTAATTTCTATCCTTGAGTCTGAAAGAAAGAAAGCAAATATAAAAATATAAATAGAAAGAGAACTCTTACATCTGAACACGTAACAAAAATATAAAACGTGGTTTCTCCGAATGATATTTTAAATATTGAAAAAATTTTAACTTGTTTTTTTTGCTTTATTTTACTTTAATTGTGATAGCTTAATGCAGTTTTTAAAGTGGTGGGAACAACTTGAAACATCTACTCGTAGACGATAAATTATTTTGACAACATACACCTGAGGATGTCCGAGAGGGCAATACTAGTAAACTAGTGAATAAACAAAATGATAATCAGGAAGGTTGATTATTTTTTTTATATTAACCGTAAAATAAATCACCTGATCCGGGAAACAAATTAATATATTTATTGGAAATTAATATAGAAAAAGTATCTTTGAATCTATAAATGAGGGGATTCCGTGCAAAACTGGCTTTTACACATCGGGAAAAATTTTGACAAATCATAAACAACGACATTTTTCATGATCTAAAAATTGGGCTAGAGGTGTAATTTTCTTTTTTAATAAGCTCAATATGAACTCTATTTTTCGACTCGGAAGAAAAAGATTTAGAAGTTATGTAATATGTATGTATATGAAAAATTAGGTTTGTCAAAATTTTTGCTGATGTGAGTTTTGCATAGAAGCTCCTCAAATATAAAACAATAAACAAAAGTTTTCAATAAACTTTGAAATAGACTTTAATAGTAATAAGTACGAAACTTATTATTAAAAATTGTAAATGCAGTGAAACTTGCAAGAGGCGCAACGCCACCGACATTTTCCGTCCTTGACAGATTTTCCTTCATAAGTAGGTTTTATTGCAATTTACAAAAGAAAATCAAATGGTGTACTTATTAAGTATATAGCTAATTCAAGAATTTAATAATAAAACTATCAAATGGATAACCATATAATGTCAAAATTAACAATTGAATCACCAGTTTAAAAGGGAAAAACTCTAATAAACCATATTTTGAGATAAATGAAAAAATTATATAAACACGTTGCTTTTTTTTTAAATTAATATGAACCCGTAGTTCAGTGAGACCTATTAAAATTACATCGTGAACAAACATTAATATTTTTTTAAATTTGTGTGTAGTAAAAAAATCGAGGAGTCCTCTTCTTAAAATTGTTCAATTTCTTTGATACAAAATTCTCAAAAATGTTTAGTGAATACGTTTATTCATTTTACCCGAACAATCTAAACGTCGAGAAAGTTGAACAAAAAACAGAATTAAAAATATTAAGAACAAAAAAATTAAAATTTATTTATTTTGGGATAAAAAGTTTCTTGAAATCTTTTAAAAAAATTTGAGAATGAGCAGAAGTTTCAGCATAATAACTAATATTTGACAGTTTAATCTTTTAGCCATGTCAAGAGTTTGAGGAAGGAAAAGGAACTCCAGAAGTTATTCTTTACTTTAAACTTACATTTACTTTTAGAGGTCAAATAAAGCATATCCGGTGTGGTTTTTATTTTTTGTTGTGTTTGACGGTTGAACATTGATACAAATAAGACGTTTCCCCCCCCAAAAAAAAGATTTTTTTATAGATATATTACGAATTATAATATCTAGTGTACATATATATTCTAACTGCTGCTTTTTTTAAAGAAATGTATTGAAAGTTGTTTGTTTATTAGATTTACTTTTAATTGTATTTATGTCTATATGTATCTAAATTATGTATTGCTTTCACGGGAATTTTTAAGATATATAAAACTTTAAGTTAGTTGTCTCGAAATCAAGATGAATAATAATGTAATAAGTGGAAAATGAAGTACTTTCTTATATTTTGATATATTTTATGTAAATGATTCTAAAACTTTATTGTTTTAAAATAATAGAATATTATATATTAATTTTTCTGTTCTCTTAAATAGATTTTGCCGATTGGCAAAACCGGTTACCTTCTGTGAAATACATTAAAATATACTCCATCAAGAAATTACTTCATTTTCCACTTATCATATTATAAATAAAACAATTTCTTGTTGAAATTAAATGAAAATATTTTAAATATAGAGAAATTTTCTTTGCTCTACATACATTTTGGGATTGTCCTTATTTGAAGAGCTGAGGCAAAAGTTAAAATTAGGATTACATGCTGACAAGATACAAATAATATTAAACTACATTTTATTTTGTTTATTAAAAGGATGATTATAATTTACTTGGTTTAAATTTAATTACTGAATTGTGAAAACGTCTGATGAACAGAAAAATACACAACGAAATAAAAAAATTCTTCATCATTCTTCATCATGATTAAACTAGTTCTCACACACTTATAATACAAAATAAATAAACACACTTACCTGTCGTACATTCGAGGTGTCCAGGGTTCAACAACATTAGGAAACCTTTCCAATAAATCGGCACAGTGTATCAATATACTGCACTTTATCGAGACGTGTGGAGTCTTTTGTAAGATTGTGAATATAAATTGAAGATACTTTTCGCAAAACTTTGAAGAAACCAACATGTATCGAAGCAATGCAACTATTGCTGCATTTTGTACATGGACATTGTCGTATTCTTCTAAATTTTCACAAACTTGCAGTATTAAGTAAACCAAGCTCCCTAATCCTGAATTTGGCATTACTGTATTGTTCTCCAAAATATTTAGGATAAATTCCACATCGGTATCATCTGCTTGGGCTCCTTCTAACGTACTCTCCTCGCCACTGCCCTAAAGGCAATAATACATTCGTAATATATATCGGTTATTTACTTAAGAATGTGGAAATTTCACAAATGATGTAGCATATTTGATAAATACATTTTTCAACAAAGATTTTGGATAAGGCTTATTAGATTCATTATTTCAATGAATTAAAATTATTAAATTGTTAGGTACTAAAAAAATAAATAAATAATAATGTAAAAAAAAAATAAATAATAATATAAAAAAAATCTTACAGTATCGTCATGTAAAATAGTTGTATTCAAAGTTCGCCTTTTGTTTCTTTGAGAAGCTGAATAATCTGCATCATTTTTCTTCGTAATCTTCTTCTTTTCGTTTTTCCTTTCCTCTCGCCTATGATTTCGCCTCTTCAATTCTCGGTACACTGTTACATCCAAATAACTAATGTGCTTTAAAGCCACCTCTCCCAGCAAAACACACAACCTACATATAATGAAAAAATCTAACTTCTCAGGATCTTCGGAAGAACTTGAATACGTATTAACGCTCACTAAAACTTGTTCAATTAGGTTCTCGCAAAGTACATCTGGCACCGACGCCGTTTTGTAAATCAAATCAACGGCGGCCGTCAAAGTTCCATTGTAGAAATCAATATTTTTTGTGAAATTATTTATAAGAATTTTTTGTAAGTCCTTCCATATGAGAGAGGCGTTCTTTATTCTCAGCGGAGGATCTTTGTCGGTTATCGACAGAGGTTTACTCGCATACAAAGATAAAAATCGGCAAGCCGACCTAACAAGCAACATGTCATTCATTCCTTTATCACCTAAGGCGATCTGTTGAATCAATTCTTTATTTCTTTCGCAAATGGACCGTCTGCCTTTTGCGCACATGTACAGCAAATCTACAGCTAACCGGATTTCTTCATCGCTTACTTGTTCCCGGTTTGTTATATAGCTAAACAACACGGCGATAATTCTGTTGTCAAGGATGCCTTTGTTTACCCATTGAGACACAATCGAACTCAAATCGTCATAATTTTTTATTGGGACGTTTTTTACTAGCTGGATTAGTCGCTTGACGATAGTTTTCGCATGAGAGTCGACATCCTCGGCGTCTGTTGTAAGGTATATGTTTTTGAAAGCTTCCACGATGGCGTCTTTTCTTTCTTGTTCATTTCTCTGCATTATTTTTAGCATGCCTAAAAATTTAGGGATTTAAAAACACATTGATTAAGTTTTCGTGTAGACTTTTATTTTTATGTTTTGGTTCTGAATCAAATAAAGTTAAAATATTACTTGTGCATCGATTCATAAACTTAGATTACAAGCCTAACAAATTTCTATAAATCAATCAACATAAAAAAAAACTTTAATACCACTTGTATCACCAAAGTTTCTTGATATTGTTTCATACAGATTTATTTGACTTTAATATTAAGTTATCTAAAAAATATGGTACAGTGAAACCTGCGTAATGCGGAACGTTACGGGACCGACATAAAATTCCGTCATTGACAGGTTTTCTTTCACAGACAGGTTTTATTACAATTTATAAAAAAATTATAGGTACAATATAAATAATTCGAGAATTTATTAATGAAACTAATAAGTGAATAAAAATTTAATGCCAAAATTAACAATTATTTTAATACATACATACATTGTATATCCAAGGTTGTATGTTTCTGAGGCTTACTTTTAATTTTATTTATTTCTATATTTAAATCAACCGCCTTTTCATAGAATATATTTTCTCCTTCAATTGCAGCTAATAATTTAATTGTTTCGATACACTTTACGACATTTTTTTTGTAGGTAATTATTCGGCTTCATTTTCTTCACTACACTCAGGATCGCTGTCAATAGTTTTAATTTTATTACGTCCACTTTTTCTTTTAAACTTAAATTATTTATTTTACTCATTTTGCTTCATGCACGTGTTTAGTCTTGGAAGATTCAACAACCACTGCCTAAATATTGAGCGATGGTGTATTACTTTTCTTACATTTCTTAAAAATACATTAAAAAACGGGGTTGTTTGGTCTATTCCTCGATAGAAGTTTTTTTTAACATCCAACCGAATCAATGCATTTTATCACAGATAACCAGATAGTCGAGTCAATGTATTCAGGGTCCAGTTGCCTATGTTCAGAAATTTTAAGGCAAAATAAAGATAAAGAAGAGAAATAAATAAAAGATAGAGCGTGAAAAATAAGGACAGGACAACTGAACTTCAACATTCTAGCCAATCCCAGACGTGCTGCTGTAGCGCCCCAAACAATCGTTACCCGAATTAAATAGTTTCGTCTCCCACTTGCCATACCTGTATTGCCCATTAAGTTGGACTATCTGATTATCTGTGATTTTATATGTTTGCGCGACATTAAGCTGTATTTGCATGTTTTCATAAATGTCATTTACACATTAAACAAAGTTACGTCTCAGATAACCAGATAGCTCATCCAATGCTTTTCATTAGAAATGTTAAAGGTTGCATAAGCTGTAGGATATATAAATGAGAATTTCAAGAAATACCAATTGCACCTGTCCAAATATAAAAGTCGCGAAACGACTACACCCGAAGGTCTCCGACAACTCGCAACGTGTTAAGTCGACCCAACGTCAGAATTTAAGGTCTGCTAAAATTACATAAATGCAAATCGGTTGTTGGCAAATCATTGAACTAGTAGCTCTGCTCGTAGAGTCAATCACTGACAGTCTGCTGACCTTCCGCTATGATATTCGAGGGTTAAAAAAGTCAGCGGACAGTCAGTGATCGGTTCTACGAGCAAAGATAATAATTCGCTTGTTTGTGATTGTCACGTGTCAAACTAAAATCAGCTGATGTTTCCTTAGAAAGCCGAAGCTCGGATAATGTTCCAAAAGGCAATTTTTAAAGTCTACTAATTCACTGAGTCCATGGAACCTGCTGCATTATTTATATTTTTATTTACTTTTTGCTACATGAAGTAATATTTCTTATTAGTTAAGATATATGTATTAACAATGAATAATTTATTAAAATTAAATAAAAGTACAAGGCATCAGTGTAATGTATTTACTAAATTTAAATTAGTGCACTTTCAAAATTGCTTTACGGCAAGTTACACAGGATTCTGACTTGTTGGGAAATATCGGCTGATTTATCACGAAACTTTTTACATCACGCGTATTGAAACCGTGTATACGGTCAAACCTCCTTATTCGCGGGGGATAAAAAAATGTTGGGGTTCAAAGGATATACGTTCTAAAATTACAAACAAATAATGATAACATATTATTTTAATTCAAGCTTCTTAACAAAATTAACTATTTTTCCTTGTATCGCATTTTTTATAAGATGTTGCAAGTCAAATTGATATTCATTCTTGAAGTCATTTTAAAAAGTAAAATTTAATCAACCTAAACGTTGCACTTTCAGCAAATACAGTGTAATCTCGGTAGTCCGAACTTCGGTACTCCGAACCCTCCAGTAATCCGAACTGGCAAACAAAGAAAAATTACTGACTTCTTTAAAAAAGAGTGATTTTTGTTTTTTAATGTAACTAGAATTTTAAATAAAACATGTACATACATACCTACTTTTTATATAAGTAAAAATAGCAAAAATATGTAGGTACATACATACATGGTTATGTGCAATAATTCATACTGTATAATTTTTTTAACAGCCTTTTTCCTAATACTTTCTGTAATCCGAACTTTTCAGTAATCCGAACACCCTCTTGCAGCTATTAGTTCGGACTACCGAGATTACACTGTACATGTAGTTTTACTCTTTGATAAACATCGGTTAAATTTTTTGCAACCAATATTATTTTTTACATTCGTTTTATAATTCTACAAATTACTCAATTGCTTCTAAACTTTCAACTAATAATTACGTACAGTATTTTGCTAACTTCTTTTTGTTGCAATTTATACTATCGAATAAAAGTGAGGCGAAATAGTTTGGACTAAGAAAAAAATATTGTATTAGTGCTTAAAACTTAAATAGAAATTCTTTGCCTCTGTTTTAAAATCAACGAATCGACTCTACGATTTATCAAAAAATCTAAGAAAAAATAAGAAACTCTATAAAGACGACTTCATTAGAATCTTTAAGCAACTGGCCAAGTTGGATAATCAGCTATTTATAATAATATATTTTTAACCCTTTGGATACATTTGATGATTGAGGGTCGTCATCGATATGACTAATTAAAATTACGGATTACGACTCTGATACGTCATTGGAATTTAACATATGCGTGTTTTTTTTCTAGCCGTAATGTTTACGCATGCGTTGCGTGACAATTCTCTGACACGCTTGGCCCCGCACATAACAATTGACACGCAAAAACAAACTTGCTTCATCAAGTGTATAATTTCATTGTTATTTCCATTTAGATTACCCTTCAAAATTATTAAAATGTAACTTGTTTGTTTATTTGAATCAATCTTGTATTCATTTACTTGTCTTCTGAATAAAAATATATTTTGGTTAGGTTTATAAAATAAATATATTTATTAAGATATTATAAAAAAAATAAATACGTTCAATATGTTAAAATAGTTCAAATAAATCAGGACCCAAAGGGTTAAGGGTATGGAGTATACATATTATGGTAACTTTTAACTATATTTTAACATTTTTTATTTGTAAAAATAATTATTTTGAAAGCTGCTATGGCTGATCTCCAGTTTCAGCTCTAAAAAGAAGCGTCTTGCGGTGAGCACAATATCTCTGGACTGGATCATCGAAAATCAAGATACCAAAATACCCTTTCAGTACTGAGCTCGAATATATTTGAGCGCTATGAAGCCGACCTGCCAGACTGAAATCGAATATATTCGAGCACGTTATGGCGCGAGTTTTAAACGAAGATATGTTGTCAAAAAATGACGATTTTGCGTTTTCTATACTAATTAATAAATTTGAAATAATAAAGATATAAATATTACTATTTAAATAATTCAGTCCAGGCATGACACATGCATTCTAACTAATTCAGTACTGAAAGGGTTAATATAATCTTCTATCTTTTAATTGATCGAATGAATAAGCAAAATAATAATTTTTTCAAACATTTAGGTTTCAAATTGTTTATATAATGGAAAATATTTATGTGAGAAAAACTTTTGATTAATTACTAAAAAATATACTTAACAAACTGGTGTTAAAATTTGAGATTGGACGGTTCAACCGTTTCCGAGAAAACTTGCTCACCGACTTTAAAAACACAGTTTTGAGAAAAACGCGTTTAAAGGTTTAAGAGCACTTTTATTTACGTACCATATATGTATGAAGTATAAAACGCCATTACAAATGTACGTGTAACTACGAGTATCTGCTGGATTGACAAGAAATTTTCTGTGTGTGTACTTAAATATATGTATATTATGAAAATAAATATTTGAAAATTTAACTGTATATAACCCCTTAAGAAAAACATTGGTTAGTGTTATCGCGCTAGATTGGCTGTTCTTGCATTTAAACTAAAATACATAAAATTTGGCCCCAAAAAAGTCCAGATGCGATGTTCCAAATATAATATTTACCAAGATTTTGTAAGGTCCTGTATGAATGAAATTTATGTTTTGTATGCTGTTAGTTTTTTTCAATATCAATTAAAACTATTTGGTATATTTTTATTCCTGAATTTGTTCCTCAACTCTTACCGTACGATACTTGCTACATTGAATATACGAATTAGCCGATATCGACGTTTATACTATCAGAGCTAATTTAGGAATGAAGCGCTCAAAGTGAAAACTCGCAGCTTGTAGCGCCACTCTCTAAATGGTAAATAATGCCAGAACTAAACACAAAAAGATGCCATTTCAAGGTTCAAAACCGTCAAGTTTTTCTCTATTCGATGAACTATCTGGTTATCTGTGGTTACGTAGTATGTGATCTATCTCCCTCTATCATAGTAGGTATAGGTACATACATAGTACATACAAAGAGAGGAAAATAACAAAATAGGATCTCTAGTCTCGGCTGAGTGAAACGGCAAATGTCGTCGCTTCCGCACTCCGTAGATTAGAATATTCAGAAGTATATAGGGACGGGACTGAAAAAGTTCTTTCCATCCGCATCTCGCAGGTTTCGTCCTGCACAGAGCTATTTTCATTAAAAATTAATTGAAGGGACCGATATTTTCTAATAATTCCGTCTTATTAGGATTCCGTCGTTCGCAAGTTTCACTGTAGTAGTTAAAAACAATTTAGTAATAAAAACTTAATATTAAAAGGTAGTAGTAGTAGTTAAAATTTAAGTTTGTGTTAAAATTTATGTTTCTTAATTAAGTTTTAATAATAATAATAATTGCTTTTATATAGATTATTATCCATTTAACCTTCTGAAGAAGCCCTGTAAGTAATGTACGTTAATACCTTAATAAAAGCGTTAACAAAATGTAATTTTTGAACTTTATTTGATTCACAACCGAAAACTCCCAAGGAAACTAAAAGTTCATATTGACTAATACCGATGAGTATAGGACCCATACATAAATATATTTTTGTCAATTCGAAGTTAATTTAAAAACTTTTTAGAAAAATTGATTATTCATTACAAGGAGAATCTGAATTAAAAATTCTAGTTCTACAATGAACTAAAAATTTGTCTTAAATTTGGAAGCAATTTAAAATAACAAAAATTACTTACTAGTATTTTCTTAATATTCAATTTCCTTTCAAAATTAAATGGCAATATCAACATATTTAAAAAAAGAGGTTTTATTCGCACTAAAAAAAAGTACAAACTTACAGTAAATCCCATCTTCAGCCCGTTCCATCTCAAACTTAAAAGCGGCAATGAAAAAGTCAATAGCCCCCTGCATATCTCCAACAGTTTGTGATTCCAGTAATTCTTTCATCGGTTCGATTGCTTGGTCAAGAAGCTGTATATATTGTACAGCATGTTCGTAAAATTCAACTGATCGTTCCAGCTCTTCCAATGTCTTCAATTGTTCTTCATTAGCCACAACTTCTTCTTCTTGGCCTAGACTTAGATTATCGACAGTTACATAAATAGTCCTCATTAGTTGCAGGAACATATCGATCACTTTATCTTGTCCCATGTTGTCCCTGTAAGATAAAGAAATATAGAAAATTGAATTATGAGCAATAATTTAAAAAAACCTACTTCATTTCCTTAAAATTGTCAATCTCATTGCTACAATTTAAGCACATTTGAATAGCTTGGTCATACTTGTCTTCTTTTAAATACTCTCTTAGTAAAGTCGCCATGTTTTCTTGAGATGCAGGAATATCAGAAGATTCTGACGAAGCCTGAGACAAAAAATCATTTTCTTTCTCAAACTTTCTAATCAATGCGTTTTTAACGGAATTTTCTTTATCTTTCCATTCTTTCATATTTTCCAAGGCAGCCGTAAAATTAATTCCTTGCATTTCTATCCGCAAAATGTCCAATTTTTCTTTTTTCTCCTGCAATTCTTTCTCCAAATTCGACAGTTTTAACTTCCACGAAAATGGATTTGAATTTAGAAAAGTAGTTACGCAAATAGCAGCATTTTTCCTAACTAAGGCCCCTTTATCCTTTAAATGTGGGATAGTCTTCTCCAAAATTTCAGTTTGAAGCTTTTTCGGAATAGCATTTTCAGTTTGTAGTTTCGACCAAAATTGGAATACCTTCGATCTGACATGAGCAGATACGTCGAGGATATGTTCCTCGACAATCGCCAACAGCTCGTCCCTGGACTCTCGTTCGTCATCGTCTAAATTATCTTTCGTAAGAACTTTCAAAATGACCTCGACGATTACAGTAAGAACGGAAATTCGTAAGGTGTAAGAGTCGTGACCTAAGTAGTTGTTTAGGTACATGACTTCCGGCACCATTAAATTCGGCATCAAGATAGCCATCTCTGACAAAACTTGGCAGCAAAAACGAGACCCCTGAACGTCGTTGTACTTATCATCGGTTTGCCACTCGGTGATTTCCTTAAGAAAGTTCTTCAATAAGCCTTTGCAATTGTAATTTTGGATTATTAACGAGATGCCTTCTGGGACAATCTGCGCTAGGTGTTCGTGAACTTTAACGAGATTGACCATCCGCATGACGAAGATGTCGCCGTGATTATACTTTTTTAGTAAGACACCCAAGAGGTGGAAGATTTGGCTTCTCGTTTCCTTTTGAGATTTAATCGTCGGGACGGAAAGGAATCGATAGCAAACCTCCGCAATTAAACTTTAAAATGATATAGAAAATTAAATTTGTATTTAACAAAATTAACTGTTAGGAAAAATTAATTGTTGTTGAAAAATTAATTGACGCAGAGATGTAGGTGAGGAAATGAATAGTGAGGAAATAAATAGTGAGGAAATAAACAGATGAGGATATACAGAAGAGAAAATAAACAGATGAGGATATAAACAAAAGAGAAAATAAACAGATGAGGATATAAACAAAAGAAAAAATAAACAGATGAGGATATAAACAGAAGAGAAAATAAACAGATGAGGATATAAACAAAAGAGAAAATAAACAGATGAGGACATAAACAAAAGAGAAAATAAACAGATGAGGATATAAACAAAAGAAAAAATAAACAGATGAGGATATAAACAGAAGAGAAAATAAACAGATGAGGATGTAAACAAAAGAGAAAATAAACAGATGAGGACATAAACAAAAGAGAAAATAAACAGATGAGGATATAAACAAAAGAGAAAATAAACAGATGAGGACATAAACAGATGAGTAAATAAGCAGATGTACTTACGTAATAAATCTAGTTTCAATGACAGGTGGGTCCCAAAATAAATTGATGTCCCTTTGAAGAATGTTAATTAGCGTTAAAATAATTTGGTTTTTGTCTAATGATTCAAAGGTCTGATCGTCAGTCTTCTTTCGACCCTTTTTAATGGGTACAAATGGTGATTTTTTCGTTTTTTCTTTTACTTCCATGAGCTCGACCATACTCGTGTAAAGATACATTAACATCTTCAATATGTTCAAATACTTGTCTTTTACCTCATCAGTTAGGTTGTCTTTATCGTCTAGTAAATATGCTAGGTTCTTATCTAAGTCCAAAGTTGCTGAAATATAATTTAGACCATAGTATTAAAGAAAGAGTAGAATTTATATTAAATCTAAAGTAAACTTAACTACGAAGTGCATTATGTAAAACATTAAATTTATCAAGCTCTGAGTCTGAGAATTTGCTGATTATTGTAATTTATGGTTGTTTCGAATGAAAATTTGCGAATTATTGAATACACTTCTCTATGGGTTGTACCTACGAATGATATTTTTACGAAAAGTCTATTGTTTCAAGTTTTGAATTGAATTAGTAAAAAATAATTTTTTAAAGATGATATTAATCCAAATCCATGGTGGTGCACTTTACTCTTTAAATCTAGTAATATAAAATGTTGCGCAAGCTTACACAAGAATGTTAGCATTTGTTAGCAAATAAGGATGCAGCATTTTGTAATGTAATTCTTTGTATTTTATTTTCTATAAACATCAGCTGCAACAACTAAAGTTATCGGTTTCTCTTATAAACATGTTTTCATTAAAAAATATGGATTTGTTTAAAATATGGCAGAGCTATAGGTTCCATTTTGTAGTTTATTCTTATTTTTGAAAATACTTTAGAGTCACAGGAAATATTTCATTATTATTTAATTTTAAACTAGAATATACATTTTTATTGTAAAATTTAAAAAAAAAACTTTTATCCAAAAGTATACGCGTCAAGTGGCATTCTATTGTAAATTTAGCGTTATAACATGGACATCTATTAATTAAATTCCTGCGCAAATGGTTAATTAGTAATAAGCATCGTTTACACGGTGACAGTGTTTGCGACAGTTACTGCCGCGACAGTTACTGGCGCGACAGTACTTCCATGACAGTGAGGGTGGGGATGTAGTGATAGTGCAACGTCACACGTTTTGCAGAAGTACACCATTTGCATTGTTGCTAATATGCATGTGCGAAAGCTTAGGCTGTTGGACTATAGACATTATACATATGCAACATGTGATATATATGTAAATAATGATATTAGGTTCTTGGTTTCACTGTTTGGTTGTAAACGGGCTCGAGTGTTAAATTATTGTCTCTTGGTCGTTCAATTGCACGTTTGTACAAGCATATGTCATTTTTCCTCGGTATTTTTACCCTTCATCTCATGTTCATCTATTCTATTGGAGGTCATGCGTTAGCAGATCATACGAAGCCAGGTGACAAATCATGAATGGAATGCTCTGATTTCCAGCATGCACATTCAAAAATAAGGGAATTTTATTTGAAATATAAATAAGCATTTTCTTTATTTATTTTAATCAACTTAGTGTTCGTATTTCGGCCTCGCAGATATTGCAAAAATCCCACTTTAAAGTTTACTTTCATTTAAAAAAAATTTAATAAATCACTAAACATCCCAATTACAAAAATGTGTTAATTTTGATCATGTTTCCCTTGGTATTACCTATGGTATCACTTATATATTATTAATAACATATATATATATATATATAAAGAACAACAAACTCGCTATCTCTTAAAATAAAAGGTGATTTAAACCCTTTGGCGACTAGCATTTTCAAGTATCGAAAATGATGCGATATGTTATGTTTACCCAGAAAGGCATAGTAAAATTATAATATTTATATCACAAAGTTATACTTAGCGTGTCAAGTTTTGTAAAACAATTATAAATAAACTTTTGAGGGTTGATCATTTCATAACGCCTATAACAAGGATTATATGCCAGTATAGGCAACCAAATTAACAAACAGTTGTATATGCTCACAAACAATACGTTCCTGGCGGAAATTTGAAAAGAATATTTTTCTGCTACAATAAATCAGTTTTCAGCGATATTATGGATTTTACTTTAAAATGTATTTTTTTGGGACCCATGCAATAGAATTTTGAAATAAAAAGAAAGAGAAAACATACAAAATCATATTATACCTCCACAGAAGTTTAGGTTAATAAACGAAACGTTGGAAAAATATAATGTTATGAATTTTTAATGTCCTGGCAAGTTCTTTATATGTATTGTAGATTATAATGAAAGTCCAACCTTTTTTTTTTGTATTTTTTACAACGGCACTGAACTGCAGAGAAAAAGTATGGTTGGTGCTTTCATTATAACGTATAATAATTATTTTCAAGGCTTAAATGCCCAAAAGAAATATTTCAAGTAAACCTAAAAACGTGACAGTACTACCGCAATATCTAGTCATGCTAGATAGTGTGGTAGTGCGGTTTTGCTGTCACGGTAGTTACTAGTAATGCGTCTACATGGTGGTAGTTGCCGTCATGATAGTAACTATTAGAACTACTATCACCGTGTAAACAGCTTCTTTTGTGTGACAGTTCTACCATCTTGTCACGAAAGCTACTGTCAGACTGTCTACACAGTGACAGTTATCGTGGCAGTTGCTGTCGTGGCAGTAACTGTCGCAAACACCGTCACCGTGTAAACGATGCTATAGGTAGAGTAGACTAGCCATAATGTATACCATAATTTGAAATATCTGAACTTTTTATTAAAAGTAAGCAAACGAGAATGTTGTTACCTTTTGTCAAGTCGTTAAATCCTTGTTGAATAACATCTAATGCTAAAACTTCGCCTTCCAGAAGAATTGAAAAGTACGTATCGAAGTTTTCTAATATGAAAACAGCTCCTTCATCCCTCAAACATAGTTTCGCATCTGAAATGTCGTAACAAATTTTAGTTTAAGTTTAAATTTCACAAATTGTATAATGTTTAATACAGCATAATCAAGTTCACTCGTAATAAAATTCATGCATAGTAAGGTTCACCCATAATAAGGTTCACCCATGATAAGGTTCGCCCATGATAAGGTTCGCCCATGATAAGGTTCGCCCATGATAAGGTTCACCCATAATAAAGTTGTATTGTATTGGAAATTTTGATTGGCTTTCCACCTGTTACAGGGCCGCCAAATTGCTATGTATTTTAAAATTAATAAATTTTATTTATATATTTGCCATCTTCTTTCTTCTAAGCGTCCTCCACTTCAGGGCACATGTAACTCAAAAAGTCGGACAAAAACGTTTCATACAAAATTTTTGTACGAATATACTGTTCGAAAATCGAAATGTTAATTCATGCAACCCACGATGGGAATTGAAATAATATTAAATTATATAATTTAAAAAAATGGAGTTCCGAGAACTGCGATAAGCAGAGTAGAAACCGGAAAGTAAGAACAATTAAGAGCCCCACGAAGGGAAAAGGAAAAGCCGATGCACGCGGACAAAGAGAGAACACGACACCAAACGTGCGACACGATTCGCAGCTGAAGTGGAACTCCATAATAAGGTTCTACAATGATGAAGTTCTCCCATGATAAGGTTCACCAATAATAATGTTCACCCATAATAAAATGGTTTACCTCTAAGTTTCTGGTGTATCTCTTTGGCTCTAATTACATTCCTTACGTAATAGTGATCGTCATTTTCATTGAGTAGTTCTTGTTTACTATGAGGAATTACAAAGTTTATGTACGACATTTTTACTTGTTTTTAACAGAAACACAAATTGAATAAAATATTAATCAAGACGACGTTTTAAAACACACAACACTAAGTAAAACGATGCACGAAGAATTCAAGTAAAGGTCAAAAATTAAAGAACACAAGCAATAATAGTTATTTTTTGCTAGGATAAATCCTGAAATGCCGTTATAACTGATTATAGGTTAATTTCAAAAATGACGCTTGCTTGTCATTGGAAGTCAATCACGTGACTTGCTTCAATTGTGGATTGGACGCTGGAAAGCGCGCGATATTCAAACGGGGTTCCCTTCCCAATAGATATAAAACAGATACGTTCATAATAAACGAGTAATCTGTGAGTTTTGCGTTAAAGATGATTTCATTTCATTTGTACAACTTGCAAAGCAAGGTTAAAAATTAATTTAAACCTAATCAGCTTGTACTAAATCATATTAATAAATTTTATACATCGGAAAAAATTAAATTTAAACGTCTTATTATTCGCGCGTAAACCTTCTTAAGCCAACCCGCCAATCAGAAGCCCGGAATCAACGCCGCACCGGCCAATAGGAAGCGCTCAAAATATTTGACAAGTAAATTGACAGTTTTGATCTTTTGATTATGGCTGAGAACGATGAATCTTCCCCGGAACACTTTTTACACAAAAATAGGGTGCACCATTATAGTGACGACTCAGACAACGAGGAGCCCGTCAAGCTGGACCTAATCGGCATCGACATAACGCAAAACTCGAAGAAAAATTGCCTCCCAGACGATGAAGTCGAAGCCTCTGCCTCAGGTAACCTTACTTTTGCTCTATTTTGCCCACTTTAGCTTCCTTTGTAAGCCGTTTGCCCCTTTCAATTGGAGCACAAAGGGCTAATTCTTACCTTTTGTGTTATTGCACTAACAAAGGGATTGTAGTGGCGTTTGTGTTGTGCACTTTTGTTTGAGGGTTTTCTTTTGTTTAAGTGCTGTAGAATAAGTGTTCGTACGTTAAAAGTAGTTTTCGTTACAAAATTGAATTTGTTTTACTGTTTTTAATGTTGTTTTTAATTATATTAAATGAAAGATGCACTATTTTATTAGGAATATTTCATTAAGAGGGCTGACTAGTAAACAAACCGCACTTTTCAGATATCTCAAAAATTACTAGGCGGAACATGATGAGGTTTTCGCAGATGCTTTAAAACATGATTTGAAAGGTAACTACAACGCCCTTTTGGCAAAATATATAATTTTTTTTTCTTTCTTATCGATTATCGTACAAAATCTTGCTGTGGTGACACACGTTACAACATAAAGAGCATTTTATCTTTATGAAATTTTTTAAAATATTACCAAATTTTTAAGAAATCTGAAAACTTCGAAACGGATTCAAAATTCCCGCGATGGGATAGATATACGTCGTCGTTGACGTTAGAGAAGGACACATGTCAATGTTTACAAATAAGTTTGTTTACTGGTCAGCCACCTTAAGGGCCAGTTGCATAAAAGCGAGTTAATAGGTAACCATAGTTTAAAGTAAATAAACCGGGACTACGTATCACATTTTAAACGGGTTATTTACTTTTAACCAGGGTCACCTATTAACTCGCTTTTATGCAACTGGCCCTAAATGAATATTTACGCTTAGATGTAGTGTTGTTAGTATACATATTTTTATACCTTTTTAGATTTCTTCTATTATCATTTTTATGATGTTGTTATCATTTTTATGATGTAGTTCTCATGGTATTGGTTTGTTAATAATATCGTACCTAAGATATAACTATTTAAAATATAAGATATAACCATCAATGTTATTACCATCAATTTTTTTAATAATACTAATCTATTGTTCAAGTTTTTCTTTTCTCATGTGTACATTGAATTATTATTACTATTATTATTATTATTATATAATCTATTTAGGAATAATTGGACTAATGCTAGTTTATTATATTTGTGTCAACTTTATGAAAAGAGATTATTTAATATAAATGGAAATGTGAATACTGAAAAATATAATATCTAGCTCATATATATTTTAATCATTAAATGTTCTAGTAGAGCTTCCATTTGAACAACTAAAAAATTATATAAATTATATAAGTATTATATTAAATTGATAACATTGGTAAGAAAAGTTTACTTCTCCAAAAAGAAAATTCATATCATTTTCAGTGAAGCATGTTCATTAATACATATCTAAATGATATTTCCAAAGTTTAATAATTGTTCCACCCAGTATATTTGATTACCCTTCGTTCAGTATTTATATTTCTTTAAATAAAGGAAATACTTTCTTGATACAATCATTCTCGAGCCTATAGGTTCTTTCCAACAACACGAGTTGATAGTTCAAGAATCATGTACAGGGTCGGCTAAGGATCAAAATATATGCAACCAAACATTCACGTGTGTAGAATTACCGTATGGCGACGAAAATTTTAGAATGGGCCGACCCTGTGCAGTACATTAAACGATTCTAGAACTATCAATTCGTGTTGTTGGAAAAGACCTTATGTAAACATTAAATTTTGAATCAAAAAAATAAACTCTATAAATGGTATAGGCTTAAGTTCAAAAATAAAAAAAAAAATCTCTCAGTATCAAAAAATAAAAAATTATAAAGCCTAAGAGGATTGAAAAACAAACTACAGAAATCAATTTGAGACAGAAAAATAAATCGTCATCAGGAGTTGTTCATGGAAGAAACATAACTAATTAAAACGTAACTAACGTCACTATTAAATGTAACTAACGTCACTATTAAGAGTGCAAACATTTCAAGTTTTGGAAAATAGGGTGACAAATTTTATTTATTGTTTATAGCTTCGACATCATCGAAAGAACACCTGCACCAACCCCCGAAACGAGAAGAAAACTCGTCCCTCTCCTTCAAGCACTTCCTACGATACGACCTGAACAATTATCAAAACCTCGGGGCGCGCCCGAAGGTATATTGCGATGGTCGACCGATCACTTCGATCTCGGACCTCGACCTGCACCAAATCACAACAGGCAAGCAAACGAGGATCGTTCCGGAGTTCTCCTCTGCCTTGCCAGATTTCGTACAAGATCATCTAGTCATCGAGCAGTCTTACCTGGGAAAAGACCTGACGAATAGCTACAGCTTGGACTTGCCCAATTTGCCCGACTTCACCCCGAACAGGACGAGTAGCGTCATCAACCGGCTGAACATAGAATCTAGTCGCGAGACGGATAGTTGTAGCAATGCTTCGGTTCTGAATTTGCCGACGAGACCTCAGGTTGGTTTTCCGTTGGATTTGCCGATTTCCGATTCACAGCCTACTACGTCAAGGAGTTGCCCGCCTACTGCTGAGGTAATTATAAAATCTGTGATTATTGACTTATTATTTGAGTGTTTAAATTATTTATAGTGTATATTATGAAATGGATCACAAAAAAAATATAGTGTTTATTAAATTATGAAGATTTAATTAAAAAAAATTATTTATTGCACCTTCTTTATATTACCCCAGAAGAAACTAAAAAAATATATAAGAAACAAGAGAGAAAATATACTACACTTAAATTATTGGTATCCATTAAATTATTACTGTTTAATTTTTAGAGTTTATTAAATTGTTAAAGTTTAATTTTTAGAGTTTAAATCATTAATGTTTAGTTATTACTGCTTATTAAATTATTTATTATTTACATTATTATTTATTATTTATATTATTATTTATTAGTCTGTATTAACAATAGTTTAGTGTTTTATAAAACAATTGTTATAATAATAATAAATTTATTAAGCACACTTAAAATTTGCACAAAAAAAATATAAATACCAGAATAATGAAGCAACGATTATAATCTAGTAAAAACAACATTTATATTTAATCCTACTATTGTACAAAATAATAATCGTGAAGACCTAAAATCAATATTTAAATGTTAATTTTTATGTGTCTTTTTTTCTTTAATATATCATTATTTACTTTTATATATATTTTTGTCCGTTTCAGGCTGGCGTTTTAAAAACATTACCCGACTTCCTAACTGACGGCCCAGTTAGGACGCAAAGTAATGAAGGCCCATCGAGCCCAACTGCCGACAGAGATATAGAGAGATTGAGGTTAGAATTAGAAGCTTCCCGAAGGGACTTGGTGCAGCAGACGATGCGAGCGGATAGGTTAGAAAGACAATTAGAGGAAACGAGACTGGCCGATCAAGAGTATACGCAAAACATAAATAGAAGTTTGGTGCAAGCCGAAGAGAATGTAGAAAGAAGCAATGTAAGTCTATATTATATTATTCATACATATTATAACAATTATTATGATTTTTTTTGATAGTTAGGTCTTTATTTTTTCATTATATATATATTTGTCAACCGGACTCTTAAAGGTTCAATTTATTAATTATAAACGTCTTAAGGGTAATGAGAATATTGCAACATAATTTTTTATGTATGAAAGTTTTAATTTTATTGATGTTAAATTCTTCTTATAAATATTTATATTCAAGTAATTAGCATTTTTTTTAAATAAAAATAAGTTTCACATTGTAAATTTAGAATGAAAAAAATTATGTAAATTATTTCCTAGATTTAATAATTTTGTTATAAATTCTATTTATATTAGTGTCTCTTTTAAAATAGTGAAAAAAAATTTCACGATTTATCTGTGCGAAAACACCTGGAATACCATTTGTGTAGAGAAAAATAAAAACTGGAGATTTTGGTTTTATTCATGAATTAATTATTTTTGCTTAGTAAATTAATTGCATTTTAAATTTAATGAAATTATTAAAATAAAAATGAATGTGGAGTTGAAAATAAAATTTCTTGTACTTTCTTGACTGATTTAATAATTCATAAGGCTACCGGTTTGCCGCTGAATTGCGGCTTCTTCAGGCCTTTGTAGTCAGTATGTTATTTCATGTCACTTTTATATTTGTTTTGTAAATCATCACTACTTGTTATTATAATTAAATTCTTTTGCTTTATACTTTTTACAAATTAACATATTAAAAATTCACAGATTAAAATGGCCTAATATTATTCATTATATTATTGACTTACTTAATCAATGTTCTTTCTACGAAAGATTGACACATGTGTATAAGACCAGCCAATGAACAAAATTATATATCTATTAATTTCTTTAATAATTATTTAATAATAATAATAATTGAATTTCTTTGAAACTTGAGCTGGACAATCGAGGTAACACTGTACATTTATATTGCATTTTACACTCTTTTTTTTGAAATTGTACTATGTTTATGTTTTGTAAATAATGCTGATAAAGTTGTTCTGTAAAATAATGCAAAAATTTTCTATCCTTCAGTATAGCTTGAAATCAACAAGTAAATGCATTTCTCGAATAGATGGCTATATCACATAAATCTGTGACAGTATTATAAGAAAAAAATAAATAAATTTTTTATTATACTTACCAAGTATGGGAACAATCTGTTCGGTATAAAATGATTCATAGTTTTATTCTATTTTCCATAAAAACTGTAAAAATTAATATTTGTATTGAAACAACAATCTGTCAAACAATTGATTGTTGTCTTAGTTGGCGCGCAAAGCCTACTGCACATTTACATATTCTTACATTTGTGTTTTTTAGCATTGGGAATAACGTCATCTATTGATTACTTCAGAAATGAAATTAGATACATCACTTATATGTGGATACATAATATGAAATAATTATTTCTAAAAATGAATATATATTAATGGTATTAAAAATATAATCATAACATTCAAAATATTATATTAACAATATTACAAATACATTAATAATAATATTAAAAATACTTTAATATCAATATTAATAATAATATTAGTAACAATAATATTATTAATAATAGTAATAATGTAATGCTTGGAAACTGTATTGTAAGTAATTAAATGAATTTATTTTTGTTATAGAGGCGAGTTGTATCTGCAGAAAAAACTATTCAAAAACTTAGGAAAGAAATGAAAACTTTAACTGTAAGTTGTTCTTTGTTTTAAGATTTCTTTATTTCCTTAAAATTTGTTTATTTTCTTAAAATCTCCATCTTTATTTACCTATTTCTATTGTGATAAAGCTGTACACATCTTCTTCAATAATTTCATATCTTCTAGTCGGAACTAACCGTTCTAAAAAAAGAAAACTACGATCTGAGAGGAGAGGCCTCCGGAGGCCCGAGCACTAGCACTAGCAGCACACATAATCCAGAATCGATAGACACATCACATCGAATAGCGAAAGATTTGCGGGCTGCCGCCGATTCCGCAGAGTTCTCGCTTCGCCAACTGCTAAAAGGCGTGGACAACTTGCGGATGCTGGCCTCTAGTGTGGACAACAATTTCCGGATCGAGGAGACGGGGGAACCGTTCCTCGACCTAGAAGACACCGATAACGAACCAGCTTTGTAAAATACTTTTACACGTTTTATATACCGATATTTATATTTTCGCACATAAGCTAAAACCTAGAAACCAAGACAAGTATTACCGCAGATATTTTCCAAGATATACTTTTGTACATAATTATGAGTTAGGGTAGGCTGGCAAGGAGTAAAAGACGCGTTCACGATTTGATTTCTGTTTACGAACTAATTAATATTTAAGAATCGATCTGTTTACAAATTGATTACCGTTTAAGAATTGATCTCTACGAGTTTATTACTGGTTATGATTTAATTACTATTTCTGAATTAGTTACGGTTATCGAGTTAATTACTCTTTCTGAGTTAATAACTCTTTCTGAATTAATAACTCTTTCTGAGTTAATAACTTTTCCTGGATTAATAACCCTTCCTGAGTTAATTTCTCTTTCTCAGTTAATTACACTTTTCGAGTTAATTAGTCTTTCCAAGTTAAATAAATGAAACAAACAAGTAAATTAAAACTTAAAATCGGTACGTTTGCGTAAAACTAAGTTAGGAGCAGCGTTTCTTAAGTTAAGGTTGAGTAATGTGATCATCTACGGTAAATGAGATTTTTCATACCTATGTATTCTATTAATGAAATTTTATCCATCACATGTTAACATGGTTATTTTTGAGCATTTATTCATAATCGTATAAATTTGTATTATAATATTAATACGATAATATTTTATATAACTGTACTGTACTCTAAAATGTAAATGTGATTAAATAAGTCATCAATTTTATTGCGCTTTTCTTTATTATTCTCGAATAAAAAACCTCTTTTTACATTTACGTACACAGCTATGTACACACTAACTGATATTTGTATATTATAACATAATGTTAACAACTTAGATAATAATAACGAATTAATGAAGGACTACTTTTTTGTTTAAACTTTAAGTAACAGCAACAGTTTTAGGTGCCCTGAAATCGTAGCTTTCTATGTTGGGATGTTCTTCACATAACGCTTTATATCCATAACATATTCTTGCAAATTCTTCATTTGAAATCTGGAACGAGCGGGCTAACGGGTCTACGTCAGCAATGCGGAATAATTTCGGTGCTGCAATCAAATTGAATATTTGAGTAAATGTGACTTGATTCATATTGACAAATTTCAGAAAATATTGAAAAATAAAACTCGGTTTATTTATTTTCTTTTGTCAAATCTTTTTATTATTATACAATACTTTATTTATTATTTTAATTATTGGGATTTTAGGTGATAAAATATAATTTTTATGTTTTGCTCAACGTTTCGTTTTTATTGATTAAAACTTCTTCAGTAGTATTAAAATGTGGAATTTCCTACTATTGACAAATTGTTTCACAATATTTCTTCTTATTTTAATTGGCATATAATAAAAAATAAGTTTCAGTTAAAAATTAAAAATAAATTACAGTTAAAAAAAAAGATTATAAAAGTTATTTGGTATATTTAATAATTTGGTTATAAATCCTATTAATGTTATTTATATATTGCTTAAAATTGATAGAAAATTTTTCATGTTTAATATTTAAAGATTCTGAAATTTTTCTTTTGTACCAGTTACTTTCTTTTTCTGAAATTTTAACATTATCAAAAATATATATACTAAACTTTTTGGGTGATGAAAGTTATTAAAATTTTAACTAATCGAATTAACAAAACTAAAAATTACCAAAATTAAAAATATCCAAAACTCAAACATAAAAAACAATAACAATGATAATTACCAAAATTATATGCTTTTACCATATATAAAAAAGTTCAACAAAAAATATTAGAAATAGATTAAAAAAATTTAATATTAAAATTATTACTACTAAAAATCAAAACACAACAAAAACATTTTTCTCTAGAACAAAAGATAAAGATGATAAATTTAAACAATCAAACCTTATATTCAAAATTAATTGTTTTAATTGCAACGCATGTTATATTGGGGAAACAAATCAATATCTACATAATAGAATTTCTCAACATAAAAATTCTTCCAATAAAGAATTAACAGAAAATTGTACTGCTCTAATAAAACACTGCAAAGAAAAAACACATATTTTTGATTTTGATAATGGTAAAGTTTTAGAAAAAGAAAGTAATTATTACTAAAGAAGAATTTTAGAAACTTTAAATATTGAACATGAAAAAATTTCAATTAATTTTAAACAAGATACAAATAACATAGGATTTATAACCATTTATAACAATATAATAAAATAGGATTTATAACCAACTTATTAAAAATATCAAATATCTTTTATAATCCTTTTTTTTAATTGAAACTTATTTTTTATTATATGTCAATTAAAATAAGAAGAAATATTGTGAAACAATTTGTCAATAGTAGGAAATTTCAAATTTCTTATTTAAATACTCCTGAAAAAGTTTTAATCAAAACGAAATGTTAAGCAAAATATAAATGTATATTTTATGAACTAAAAAACTTATAATTAAAATAATAAATAATTAAATATAAAATGTCAAAGAAAAAATAATTTGAGATATACATTACAATATTTTAATTACTTAAATAAAACCGCACGTGATAAAACTTACTTAATTCTTCACGTAACTCCTCAGGAAACAAAGTCCCGCCCCCTCTCCGGGAATACTTCTGCCTCATATTAAATATATTCCTCACAACTTTCTCAACCATCTTAAACGGTAATTTAACGAACGGTTGCTTCAGAGGTTTAAGTGTAACCACACCGACATCCACATCCGGTTTAGGAACAAAAGCCTTCCCAGGAATCGTGAATTTGTGTTCAACATCGCACCAAAGCTGGCACATCACCGATAATCGGCAGCGCTGTTCTGCGGAAACTGGAGCAACGATTCGTTCGGCGACTTCCTTTTGGAAGGTAAGCGTCATAGAGGTTCGCCCGTAAGCCCAAGCGGAGTTTCGAAGAGAAATCGATTCTAACCATCGAACGACTAAATTAGTTGAAACGCTAAAAGGTAAATTTCCGATTAAATGGATCGGGGGTGGGTTGAAGTGCCATTCGTGTTTCGGCGCTCCTCGGAATCCTTCCTCAAAATCGTACGACCGAATATCCCCGATTTCTATGACCATTTGCACATGCTTGGCAGAAGCTTCTTGGAGTAGTTCGAGAGTAGGTAAAAACCTCGGATCCTTCTCCACGACAATCAGCTTCTTCGGATTTCTCCTTATTATGGATCTTGTTATGCCACCTGGCCCCGGACCGACTTCGCAAATAAACCCGTCTGATATCCGTCCAGCACTTTTCACGATTTTATCCGTTAAACGTTCATCCATGAGGAAATTTTGGGACAATTGCCTCATAGCCCTTAGGCGGTACAAACGAACCAAATCCCTGATGGTCGGCAAGGGCGGTAACCTAAGGGGTGTTGCTGCTGCCATTGTGTCGTTACTTTTTCTCGGGTTCTTCGATAATCTTTGCCGGTTCGTCAAAGTCGTCAAGGAAGTTCTCCTGCCTCACCGAGTACATAGAGTACCCGTAAATGCCTAATACTGCAGCTCCAATGAGCCCTGCAGTCTTGTAGTTATTGCGCTTGACTTTCAAGAGCTTCTCGACTCGAGCACGGTTTTGCTTCTCGATCAATTTTATAAATTCTATATCCGTTGGCTTCAGCTGCTTCGAGTCTATCTTTGGCATCTGGTCATTTCCACTCATCTTACCTTAAGCTCACTGGGTAAAAATGTTAAGAAACCAAAACTTGGGCCCAAAATGTTTCTTTAGGATTGGGACATTGGGAGCACTTTGAAGTCCTAACCTCAAATTTTCATGTGTCAAAGTTGGTTTATAGAGCGGACTGTTATTTTGGTTGCCTATGCTATAGGGTTGAAAGTGTCGCGACGCCTGAATGACGACGGAAGCGAGCACAAACTTTGTTTGAAAAGTTTTCGATACTAAAATGTTTTGACGTTTGTTTATTTTGACGTTTGAGCACAGGTTTGAGGTTTGCTAGGTATTTATAGTATTTGGTTATTTTTTTTCTATCAGGGTGAACCTACCCCACATGCATTTAGATTTATTTTTTTGTTGACAGTACTGAGTGTTGGTGACTTTTGGACAGCAACCAATCAAATTGCAGCAAAATCGAATGATCCATTTTGAGAATTTTTCGAGTTTGAAGTTAAGACGATAGTAGTAAAATTTTGCGAATTTCTGAAGTAAAATCATTGAAACATCGGTAAATTCGTGTACGTGCGGGTTAAATGTGTGCGCTAAAGTGGATTTCGCGATAACAATAAACCGGAAACAATAAAATATGTATGTAATTGATGTTTTATAACTATCGTAGGTGGCCGGTATCAACGACGCCGGGAAAGAATAACAAAACACTGTCGTAGGATGCAAAGTTTGTTATAAAGTTTGTAAAGTGTTTATTAACTTATTTGGATATTATATTTGTATACATATTTGGTTTGGTGCCCTATATTTGCTGCTTGGAAGGTCAGCCTTATGGAGAATGGAATTACTTTAATTGGTAAGTTTTAGAATTATATATCGTTGATTTATAAAGGGGGGAAGAAAATAATAAGCCAGGGCATGCATGTACAGTGTACTGTAAACCAAATGAGAGTTTCTTACAACTACATCTATCTATCTATCAGAATCAACTATTGCGGGTCTCATTTAATGTGCAACAGGCTATAAAAATCAAAGTTAAGGGCTAAATCTGCGTTACGAGTTAACTTGGTTTCATGTATAATTTGTATTTTATTGTATAAAACAAGTTGCTCAATTTTGGGCAACTTAATGCCTAACAATGAACAATTCATCTCAAAATTTGATGAGACAAATCAATTGATTTGTATTAATACACATCCCAAGTAACACAGGACATCCCTCGTATGTCTTTTGTTGCCCATGTTATATGCCGGACGTCCCGTAAATACGTGGTACATACTAAATTGGTGCCAACCGAACCAAAACTTATTAGTTCTCTAACTGACGCACGAAGTTCGTACGAGTGGTACGAGTTTCGGCACATAAAATCCTAAATACGAATTAAATACATAGTTGGTATTTTTTAGTTCGTTCTCAGTGGGGGCGCTCTAGTCGACCGATCGGTGTGGACATAATAATTTACGTGGATGACCGAGATTCCGTACAACGCGGTTTGAACCTGATTTAAATGTATTTTATGAATAATACAGTTTCAGTTTTACTCAAAAACAGTGCTTAAATCTGGTTCAAACCGCGTTGTACGGAATCTCGGTCATCCGCGTAAATACTAAATTTTGAGGTTATAATTTTGTTGACAACTATGACGGTCTAACTAAACCTACGTTAATCTTCGTTTATGAATAAGACTGTTAGTGTTTGTGCAAATCTTTTTACTTTCTTTTGAAATGTAAGTATACATATATAATTTTGTGTCGTGAAAATAAAACACTAATCACTTTGGAAAGACTGATCTCCCATTCTTGCATCAAATCTTTCTATTGTTTGTAACTAATTTTGTGAAGCAAAGTTGTAATTTCATTTATGCAACATATTAATGATATGTCCTGTGTATTTTAGGAGCTGCACAAACTATCTTACCGTCAGTAACCGAGAAGGATCTAGCAGTTTATGGGGGACATGGCTCGTTAGAGCCGTAGAGAGAAAGAAGAAAGACAAAGTAAGTTACATAATTTGATATTTTATAAACTTTGATGATTATTTGAGACATTCTTCATAAATGTTATATATTGTGGGTTCAGAGTGGTGGTTTGTCATCATTTTCTTATTTACGCT
>JAWQRP010000381.1:0-29789 GCA_033557875.1 Quadriops clusia
TAATTAAATTTTCTGGGTAATCATTTTTTGTTAAAGCATTTTTAACTTTTTTAATTGCAGTATTTTGAAATTCAATATTGCTTAATTTGTATGCTCTATCAACTAAACATAAAATTATACTTTTTTTACAATTAAAATGACAAAATGATAAAAAACTAATATATCTTTTTGACCAAATATTTTTCGTAAACCAAGAAGTTTGAATTTTAGTATTTTTTTTAAATTAAAGTCATATCTAAAAAAATTATTTTATTATCTGTTGATTTTTCGAAAGTAAATTTTAGTTTCTCACGATAGTTATTAAATTTTAGAAAAATATGTTCAATTTAATTTTCTAAAGAAGAAATAAAAATATCATCTACATATCTTTTATATAGACTGATATTATTAATATTCTTTAAAGGTTCAATTTCTAAATCTTACAAACAAAAATTTGGTTTTCCTATGGGATCCCCATTATCAGCATGTATTGCAAATTTAGTGATGGAAGATTTAGAAATTGAACTTTTAAATAATATTAATAATATCAGTCTATATAGAAGATGTGTAGATGATATTATTATTTCTTCTTTAGAAAATCAAATTGAACGTATTTTTCTAAAATTTAATAATTGTCATGAGAAACTAAAATTTTCTTTAGAAAAATCAAAAGACAATAAAATAAATTTTTTAGATATGATTTTAATTTAAAAAATATTTTAATTAAAAAAATACTTTAATTTAAAAAATACTAAAATTCAAACTTCTTGGTTTACAAAAAAATATTTGGTCAAAAAGATATATTAGTTTTTTATCATATTGTCATGGTAATTGTAAAAAAAGTATAATTTTATGTTTAGTTGATAGAGCATACAAATTAAGCAATATTGAATTTCAAAATACTGCAATTAAAAAAGTTAAAAATGCTTTAACAAAAAATGATTACCCGAAAAATTTAATTAATAAAATTATATCTATTAGAATTAACAGAATTAAAAATAACCAAAATTCAAACATAAAAAACAATAACAATAACCAAAATTATATTATTTTACCATAATATGGTATATATTATATAAAATATCTTACAGAAATTATTAGAAATAGATTTAAAAAATTTAATATTAACATTATTACTAAAAATCAAAACACAACAAAACCATTTTTTTCTAGAATAAAAGATAAAGATGATAATTTTAAACAATCAAACCTTGTTTACAAAATTAACTGTTTAAATTGTAATGCATGTTATATTGGTGAAACAAAACAATATCTACATAATAGAATTTATCAACATAAAAATTCTTGCAATAAAGAATTACAAGAAAATTGTACCGCTCTAACAAATCATTGTAAAGAGAATACACATACTTTTGATTTTGATAATGTTAAAATTTTAGAAAAAGAAAATATTTGGCACAAAAGAAGAATTTTAGAATCTTTAAATATTAAACATGAAAAATTTTCAATTAATTAAGATTCAAATGACATTAATAGAATTTATAACCAAATTATTAAAAGTACTAAATAATCTTCATACTGTTATTTATATTATTTTAAGTGGAACTTATTTTTTATTATTTTATCAATTAAAATAAGAAGATATTTCATAAATTAATTTGTCAATTAGGAAATTTCATATTTTATAATAATTTAATATCTCCTGAAGAAGTTATTATCTTATAACGAAACGTTGAGATGGAAATTTAAATATATAATTTTTTGAGACCTTATGCTCATTATTATAAGTATTTGATGATATTAATAATAATAATAATAAATATACTCTTGCGTGATATAATTTAATAGTAATAATATAAATAATAATAATAACAATAATACATAATAAATTAAGATATCAAGCGTCAACTAGCCTCCATTAGTTCCTTCCCAGCCTCCTCGATCCACCTATGGTAACTAGCAACTCTCGTATAAACCCCCGGACGGTCCCTCCTAGCACACCCATCCCCCCAACTGACAATCCCAACCAATTGGGCCCTTCCACTAATTCCGCTTTGGCACACCAGAGGGCCCCCAGAATCGCCCCCGCAGGCGTCAACGCCCCCTTTGAGCTGCCCCGCGCAGATCATGGTGTCCAAAATCGGTTGCCTCCGGAATTGGCCCCCGTAGACCCCTTCTCTCCGACAAGTGTCCATCGAGAGCAAAGGGACCGCTGCTGTTCTCAAGACATCTGAGAGACGTTCGGGGGACAAGGGGTCCGTCGCCCCCCAGCCGGAGACTTCGCACCAGGTTCCTGACGGTGGGGTAGCTTCTGCAGTCATGGAGAGAAATGTCGTTGAGAGAAATGACGTTGAGAGAAATGTTGTTGAGAGAAATGTCGTCAAGAGAAATGTCGATGAGAGAAATGTCGTCGAGAGAAATGTCGTTGAGAGAAATGTTTGTACAAACAATACGAGGGTCGTTTGAAAGTAGAGTAACGCTAGGAAAGGAAGTGTGAGGGTAAATGTGTACTGATGAGTAGGTTGTACAGATGGGTAGGGTGAGAGATAAAGCAGTAGTGTTGGTTGCCTATATTCAGCAAAGTAATGTTTTACATATGAATAAGGATACTTACCAGAAAGACAAGCAGGTCTCACAAACTTGTTTATCTTGAACCCTGGCCAAGCCAAGAGCAATACGGCAATGTCGTGGCTGTAAGGGCCGAACTGCCGGAAATCGGGGTGTTTCAAGCCGTCTTGGATGGGTAGAACTTGCTCCTCTGGGCCCAGCCCGCTGCGAGCGGTTTCCTCTTCTTCATCCAAAGCCGCCCTTGTAGTTCCGGCGACCGCCACCAAACCTTCCGTTAAGCAGTGCGCTGCGGTCACTACAAGCCTCCTAGATATCAGAGTTCCTCCGCATTGGTGGGTTCCTGTCGTTCGCAACCTCAACTCGACTTGCCATGGGACTGCTCCTTTGAGGGACAGGACAAAAGAACGAATAATGAGTGACGCAAAGGAGGAAATAGAGAAGAACGAGGGGGGTAAAGTACAATGATGAAAAGAACAATGGTGAAAAGAACATCGGTGAAAAGAACAATGGGGAAAAGAACAATGGTGAAAAGAACAATGGTGAAAAGAACAATGGCGAGAAGAACAAATGGTGAAAAGAACAATGGTGAAAACAACAATGGTGAAAAAAACAACGGTAAAACAATGATGCTACCCGGTAGAAGTAGATAATAAGAAGAGACTACGTACCCCGAGGTGGAACTTCGCCCCCGACAACCCGGGGGCCCCGTTCTGGAACCCAATTCACAAATCTCGAACCGCACTCTTCGATGGGAGGGAACTTGGGGTAACCCCCGCTGCGGTCGTTCCTGGATCGAGCGTTAGGTGGCGCTGCCGCCGAGGCACCCGGCACTAGATCACCGAGCACTAGATCCGCCACCACTAGATTCACCACCAGCAGGTTTATCACCACCAGACTTATCACGAGTAGATCTCCGAGGAGCAAAAACGGGACGAAGAAGACTTCTCCGTAGGAGCGCATTTTGCGCGAAAAAACGCGCTCGAAGAGTGGACATTGTTTATAAGTTGCACCCCGCGGGGGTGGGGGCTCCTACTTGAAAATTCGAAACCGATCTGTCGCGCCGGCGACCCGGAATCGCTCTCTATTACGCCTCCTCCTTCCGTTTATTTACGATCTTCGCACCTCGTCCGGGCCTTCGTCGCCTCTTCTCCTAATTTACGGGCTATAAGTCAAGTCGGAGAAGAAAGTTTCGGACGAAATCGAAACCGAGGTGTCGTAATGGTAATCTCTTTGCCTCCGTGTGCGTGCGCCCGAGGACGAGTTGCGATAAATCACGCCGTGCGCCGCGGCTGGAACAATTCACATCGGCTAAATTTATCTCGAAAAGTGAAACTGAGCCGCTGCAACCTACATATACATTCTTAGATAAGGAGGTGTTGGAACGCTGCTGCTGTTGGAACATCATCGGTGTTGGACAATCATTGTCCTTGTTCTGGTGATAGAATGCAATTGCAGATCATCCAATCGTCTTTCATCCGTATCCAGCAATAGTCTACCAGTGTAATAACTTCGTCCTTGGAATTAAATGCAAATTTATTAGTTGAATTTCTTTAATTTGACTCGGATAACCGTACACGCTAGTATACTTTCATTACGCACTATAGGTAACCCCTACTTCCTTTCGTATCCCTATATTATAATCTAAATACCCGCGCCATACTGGTTGCCTATCTACCTTCTAACCCAATCCATAAACCCCCTTGAACATCCGGGGTAATATGCAACTTCCTATACCTCACATTCAATGGAGTTTTCAAAGTAGTAACACATTTGAACCTTGGCAAGAAATGCACGAAGAAGATTTTAGCCTCCATCAACGCCAACCTAGCCCCAATGCAATATCTAGGACCCGTAGAAAAAGGCAGAAACGAACAAGGCACCAAATTGTCCCTGTTTCGATGCCTTTCCGGGTCAAATTCCTCAGGGTTGGGGTGGTACTTCGGGTCCCTGTGCAACCCAATGGCCGACACCGCAACATTCTCCCCCTTCTTAATAACGACTTTGGTTTCGTCAAAGGTTTTGGGCTCGATCACATAGTCCTTCGTGCACTCTCTCGCGTAGAAGAAGGCCACAGGCCATTTCCTCAAGGTTTCCGCCACGACCATGTCCAAATACTTCAGTCGCATCACTTCCTCGTACTTGACTTTACCTCCTCCTTCCTCTAAGGCTTCCTTGATTTCTTTGAGCAAGGCTTCCTGGATGTCGTCGTTCAAAGCGAGTTCGTAGCACATGAACGCTAATAAAACGGCGACTGAGTCGAATCCCGCGAAGAAGAAGTTCAAACATTGAGCTGTGATGTCCTCGTCGGTTAGGTGAACGTGCTTGGCGGTCTCTTTCTTGTAATTGACTTTTTCTTTTGTGCCAAAATCATCTTCTTCTTGTAAATCTGTTTCTTCATCAGCTTTGTCTTCAGTTTTGTTTTTAGCTTTGTCTTCAGTTTTGTCTATAATTTTGTCTTTAGTTTTGTCTTTAGTTTTGTCTTTAGTTTTGTCTTTAGTTTTGTCTTTAGTTTTGTCTTTAGTTTTGTCTTTAGTTTTGTCTTCAACTTTGTCTTTAGTTTTGTCTTCAATTTTGTCTTCAATTTTGTCCTCAATTTTGTCCTCAATTCCGTGTCTCAAAGCATTGTTCCTCGCCTCCATCAACAGCTGTATCAAATCCGGCCTAGATATACCATTCTTCTCCCTGTATTCCATATTCGATTTGATCAAATTATGAAAATACCTCATGAGTCGTGGGTTGTATATTGGAATCCTGAAGAACTATAAAAAGCACTCAAATATAAATAAAATTATCTTCTCGCATAAAATAAAATTACCTTACAAATACCAGGAAAACCCACAGATAAAGCGAGCCTAACAGCCTGGAGCCCAGTCGTGCAGGTAATCTTCTGCCCCATGACAAAGAACTCGTTCTCAGGATCCTCCAAAGAGTTACAATTCACCCCAAAGCAAGTCGTGGCTATGACATCATTGGAATACCTCGACAAAATCTCCTTAGCGTTAAAGTCTATGATTTTCTTCCCCTCAAGGGCTTCTTTGACAAAATATTTCGTGAAATCCTGGGCACACTTTTCCACCAGCGGGAACATCGCCTTAAGCTTCCCACTGCTGAAAACCGGACTTAAAGTGAATCGCAAATCTCTCCATCTTTGCCCCTTCAACGTCAAAACCGTTCTTCCTATGAAAGGATCTTCCGTGAAAGCATCCATATGGTCCATGAAGTGGTCAAAATCTTTAATAAAAACGGACTTGATCAAATCCACATCCCGGATTAACAGCAAAGGTTTCCCAAAAAATAGAGTGCCGTTAAATCTCTTATCCGGGAATAGCAAATGTTCGGAAATTGCCCCCTCTTGATACGAGACTAGACCAAAAATCTGGATAAACGTCCTATAAACCAATTCCCAGGGAGCCTTCTGAGCGACATTTCTCTTCTTCCAGTAGTTTAACAAATTTGAATACAGATGAAATAAATATATAGCTAATAAGATCAGCAAAATTGGAAAGATCATGATTGGGTAACGGCAGAATTATAACTATTTCATTGGCAACCATTAAGTGAATTATTGTATTAGCGACAATGGCAAAGAATTGTTTGCGAAGAGATATTAAGTAAAGATCTTCGTGACGTCAAACGCAGTCAAGGACAGTTTGAAAGGAAAACATTTGTCTAAGCTGTCTAATACGGTCATAAGAAAAAATGCATTAGCGTGTCTGATCCAACATGCTAATTCAAGGAAATCGGTCGCCTAATAATGTTTAACAACCTATTAAGGAAGTACGTATGTACATACGTACGTACATACGTACATACGTACGTAAGGATGTACTTCTTTTAAATTCATTTTACATTTTTTTGTTTCAGCTTGAATCAACGTACACAAAAAGGAGAAGCTCTCTCGATCCAAGGTAATGTAATTTTATGATCCGCTTTATGGGGCCAAAGCAATGAACGGACTGTGACGTTCGGCCTTTGGAGCCCAATTTGCCTAACACATATTTTTAAAAAATTATTATTAAATTTTTCATCGGCGATTAAAAATCACTGGCAATCATACAATTGTAATAAAATCAATGCAATCATTCAATTTGATCAATTAAATACTAAAGAGGCGATGCGAATGAGATGCTGATTATCACTATTATTATTATTATTATTATTCGTAATGTCCTATCAAGTAACAAGAACAAGTCCGTGGTTCTCGGCATATTGGTGGAAAAATTTTCATCAGGGGTGCCAATAAACAACAGTAGTGCCAACTTTCGAGTAGCCAAAAAAGAAAATCCCAACTTGAGAGGACGTGGTCTAATAAGGAAACTAAGGTTGTCCGATTCGTCGCTAAGAAAAGGGTTTGGCAGGTGATTGATTGGTTTCTCTTCGGAGGGGGTAGCCCGCGAAGGGGGAGGAAGAATTCTGATTGGATAAAAATACAGTTAGTTGCCGAAGATTCTGAGAGATGCCGCAAGGGGGTGGTCTTCAGAGAGAGGAGTTCGAGGATGGTTCCAACTGTCAGTTGGTGAGAATCGGGGGTCAGGGACAGTCAGTCATTGAGAAAGAGTTCCAAGGGTCAGTTAGTGAGGGAGCTTTTGGATTCGTTGGCTGCCATCTTCAGACGTGGGACGCAACTCAGGCTAAGGATATTCCTTAGTTCAAACGATTCACTTAGAGTCGAAATAAACATTCAAAAGATCAAAGAAAGTGAAGCCAAATGAACCAATTAATTCTTTTAAATTCATTATTGCATTAAATTTCAATAATGAAGAAATTTTATTCGAGTTTTAAGAGTTTAGGATTCTCGTACTTATAAATTTAAACAGTACGGATCTGCCCGCGTCAATATAAAACGTATGTATATTTACCTACCACAACTACTACCGGCAGACTGCGCCAGACCGTAAATACCGGACGACGAATAGCAACATAACGATTTTAGTTGCACAACGTTTCACCATTTGAGCTAATGAAAAAAGCACTTATTAAACGTCCTTGATCTCGAACAAGCAAGAGAACTCACTCGGTTCGATCTATTTCATCAGATAACAACGGTTATCTCTGAAGTGGAAGTCTTGATAACTCTGTTTTCCGGCGCTTAACGTTAACAAAGTGCTCAAAACCCTATCAGACAGCGAAATGTGCTTTGTTTCTAAACTTTCAAGTGTTGTGTTTTTACTTATTAAGCATTAATTAATTTCTGACATGAGAGTAGAGTGACGAACGTATAAAATTAGTGGTCTAGTGACTGTATATTAATGAACTAGTAAGTGTATATTAATGAACTAGTGAGTGTATATTAATGAACTAGTGAGTGTATATTAATGAACTAGTAAGTGTATATTAAACTAGTAAATACTGCTAGTAAACTAGTAAATATTGCTAGTAAGATTACCTACTTGAAAATAGTTCACTATATATAGAGTGGGGTCGTCGCTAGTGAGTGCGCCAAAACCATGTGGCTCTACACAGCAATCCTCATAGGCGCCTGCCTGATCTACAAATTCATCATAGACCCCTTGAGCTACTGGAAAAAGCGGAAAGTACCCCATAAGAAACCATGGGCTCTAGTAGGAAACATGTGGAAGGTCATTCTGAGGAAGGTTTCCTTCGTGGACAACGTGGTGGAGTTATACAACGACTTCCCCACCAAACGATACAACGGGATATTCCAATTCACCCAGCCCATGCTGGTCCTCAGAGACTTGGAGCTGGTGAAGAGGATAACCATCAAAGACTTTGACTTCTTCACTGACCACCGAACGGCGGACTCCGGCAACCACGACCCGATCTTCTCCAAGAACCTGCTGTCCCTCAAGGGCCAAAAGTGGAAGGACATGAGGTCCACGCTAAGCCCCGCGTTCACCAGCAGCAAGATGCGGAACATGTTCTATCTCATGTCGGAATGTTCTAAGGAGTTCACAGAATACTTCCTGAAGAAAGAGGAGAAAGTGGTGGAGTTGGAGATGAAGGAAGTCTTCAGCCGGTTCACCAACGATGTGATCGCGTCCACGGCCTTCGGGATCAAATGCGACTCCCTGACCGAGCAAACCAACGAGTTCTACACCATGGGAAGGGAGGTTTCCACTTTGTCCGGATTGAAAGCCATCAAACTCATGCTCATGGCGATGTTTCCTTCTGTCACGAAATTCTTCAAATTGAGAGTATTCCCGAAGGCGTCGGATTTCTTCGAGGGGTTGGTTTCGGAAACCATCAGAGTCCGCGAGCGGGACAATATCATTCGCCCGGATATGATTCACCTCATGATGCAGGCGAAGAAAGGACAGTTGAAGCATGAAGATGATGGAAACACGGGGGGCGAAACAGGGTTTGCCACGGTAGAGGAATCGCAGATTGGGAAATCGGAGAAGCAGCAGAAGGAGCAGTTGACTGATTTGGACGTGGCGGCCCAAGCCCTCTTGTTCTTCTTCGCAGGCTTTGAGACATCTTCTACGGTCATGTGTTTCCTGGCTCATGAATTGGCTGTGAACGTGGACGTCCAAGAGAGGCTCCAAGCTGAAATCGACGAGGTTTTGCAGGAATCCAAAGGAGATGTAACGTATGAGACTATCTTGGGGATGAAGTATTTGGACATGGTTTTGTGCGAGGTCTTGAGGAAGTGGACCCCTGGGGTGGCGACCGACAGGTTGTGCGTACAAGATTACACCGTTGAAGCAGAATACGAGGACGAAGAAACGTTTGTTATTGAGAAGAACACCAATGTGTTGATACCAATTCGGGGGTTCCATTACGATCCCAAGTATTTCCCAGATCCGGAAAAATTCGACCCCGAGCGGTTCAACGAGGAGAACAAGGACAAAATTGTTCCTTACTCGTACATGCCTTTTGGAATAGGTCCGAGGAGTTGCATTGGTGAGTATGAACGAATTGAGAATATTTTAATGATAACTATCTATTGATGATAACTATCTATTGATGATAACTATCTATTGATGATAACTATCAATTGATGCTAACATTCTGTTTGTTTCAGCATCGAGATTTGGCCTCCTTGAGATAAAAGCTATGTACTTCCATTTGTTGTCTAAGTTCGACATAGTCGTTACGGATAAAACTTGCGTTCCTATGCAATTGTCGAAGAAAAAGATGAGGATGGAGCCGGATGTTGGGTTTCAGTTAGGGTTGCGGCGAAGATTGTTAAACAAAGAATAGTATTTCGTGTACAGTTAATAAGACTTTTATTATTATGTGATATTATATTATTATACGTATTAAGTATGTAAAAAGTTGATTGTTTTATTCCCAGTAAATATTTTTAACCAAAGTTATTTATGAATACCTACACTCAATGTGAACCCAAATCTATTTTATATGAGACAACCTAAACATACCTAAATGTTGGTATACCTTTACATACGCTTTAGTCTAAGTTTTACATGTTTAAGATGATAAAGATAGATACTATTGTTTTTTTCTGTTTTGTACTGATTTTCTATTGGTTTTTCCACATCCTTGAGCTTTTCAAAAGCAAACATTGAACGGTGGGATTATACGCGTACAGTCGTGAATGACATTCCTGATTTGTAGGTAGTTCGTGATGGATGCGGCCTTTCCTCTGAGAACGGTGGTTGTTCGTCGTGGCGTGGTTGATGGCCCGGCCTGGTTCCATGAGGGGTTGAGGGAGATGAGAGATCGTGTTGGCTTTCTTGCTGAGGTTTGCAGACGGAGTCCTTCTGAGGGGAATAGGCATGCGTTCTTACAATACCGATCCTATAGGTTCGCCATAAAAGAAGCAAAGAGGTTCGCAAACGATAGATTAATAATGGAGTCAGACAGTGAACCCTTTTATTTGACGATCATGCCTAAAGCGACGACCATGTATTAATTAATAATAATACAAATAAAAGCAAATTTGATCCCGTTACAATACATACAAACAAAGAATTCTTGGCGCTTCGATTCCACTAAGTGAACTCGCACTTTTACCGTGAAAGATTCACAATCCTTGCGCCATCTGCAGAAAAGAAGAATGTAACTAGGTAATATTTTTCGAAAATGGTTTTATGCAACATTTTAAAGGAATATTTACAACGAAAAGGTTTCACAAAAAAGAATACCAAAGAATGAGGAAATAGAGAGAGTAAAAAAAGAGAGGTCATGAGATAGGTAAAAAAATGGGAGAGCACGGAAGTCTAGACCTGTTTAGCAGGATTGAATTACCAGAGCAGATAAAAAGCATCTTTCAATATTGCATAAACAATAATTATTCTTTGAAACGCATTTAATAAAGAAACATTTGCGACAATAGGGTTGTCCACTACTTTTTTTGTATGCCACAAGAATGGAATGATCTGTACATATGGTGGGAATATTATCACAACAAATACCCCGAAAAATATTCAAGTTTGCAAATTTTTAAATGTCCCGTCTCAACTTAAGACGGAACGATTATTTGACCGAATACACGTAATTTTTACTTAGCCATAACAATTTTATGAACAAACTTTCATACAGGTTAACCTAATAAATGCGGATATACTTATAATACCAAATATTAAACATTTTTCATAGGAATCTACCTTACTTAAGTGCGTTTTGTACTTCGTCAAATAACATTTTCATTAAATGGACAACCCTTTCAATTATGTATTATAAAGTAACTCTAATTTCCGTATCATTGGAAAGCAAGTTTTTTGGTACCTATAATTCCCTAATTACCGACCAACTAGTTCTGAGTCTACATATTATATTTAGTTCTAAGTCTCTCACCACACCAGGCTGGCCTACTCAATCATGTTATTTCCAATATTTCTGACTTTACTAAGTCTTTATCTATTCTACTGGAGTTCAAACCTCTTAAACTATTGGAAGAAGAGAAATGTCGATCAGAAACCTCCCTGGGAACTGGTTTATAGGATGTTTACCCAGATTTTTGGTTTAGTCTCTTATCAAGAGGGGGCCATTACCGAACATTTGCTGTTCCCTGATAAGAGATTTAATGGGACCTTACTTTTTGGAAGACCTATACTCTTACTCCGGGACGTGGATTTGATCAAGTCCGTGTTTATTAAAGATTTTGATCACTTCACGGACCACATGGACGCTTTCACAGAAGACCCTTTCATAGGAAGAACAGTCATAGCATTGAAAGGACAAAAGTGGAGAAACTTGCGACTCACTCTCAGTCCAGTTTTCACCAGCGGGAAACTTAAGGCAATGTTCCCGTTGGTAGAAAAATGCGCGGAGGACTTCACGACTTATTTTATAAAGGAAACAATTGATCAGAAGAAAACTGTAGAATTTAACGCTCGGGATGTTCTCTCTAGGTATTCCAACGATGTCATCGCCACGACTTGTTTTGGGTGAATTGTAACTCTTTGGAAGATCCTCTGAATGAGTTCTTCCTCATGGGGCAGAAGATTACCTCCATCAAAGGCCTGCAGGCTGTTAGATTCGCCTGTTCTATGATTTTTCCTTCTGCTTGTAAGGTAATTGCGTATCATCTCATTTTTATCTAAATAGCGCTCTGATACCAGCACACATTAATTGATTATCTTGGATCGTTTTATAGTTCTTCAGGCTTCCAATATACAACCCACGTGTCCTGAATTATTTCCATAATTTGGTCAAATCGAATATGGAATACAGGGAGAACAATAATATATCTAGACCGGATTTAATTCAGCTGTTGATGGAAGCGAGGAACAATGATCTGAAACAGGGAATTGAAGGCAGAACTAAAGACAGAACTAAATACAAAACTGAAGACAAAACTAATGATAAAGCTGGTCACGAAACAGATTTAAAAGAACTCGACGATTTTGGCGCGAAAGAAAATATCAATTACGAAGAAGAAACCGCCAAGCACGTTCACCTAACTGACGAGGACATCACAGCTCAATGTTTGATCTTCTTCTTCGCGGGGTTCGACACAGTCGCCATCTTATTAGCGTTTATGTGCTACGAACTCGCTTTGAACGACGACATCCAGGAAGCCTTGCTCAAAGAAATCAAGGGAGCCTTAGAGGAAGGAGGAGGTAAAGTGAGTTACGAGCAACTAATGCAACTGAAGTACTTAGACATGGTCGTGGCAGAAACCTTGAGGAAATGGCCTGTCGCCTTCTTGTACTCGAGAGAGTGCTCGAAAGACTATGTGATCGAACCCAAAACCTTTGATGAAATTAAAGTTGTCATAAAAAGGGGAGAGAACGTTGCGGTGTCGGTCATTGGGTTGCACAGGGACCCGAAGTACCACCCCAACCCTGAGGAATTCGACCCGGAAAGGCATCGAAACAGGGACAATTTGGTGCCTTGTTCGTTTCTGCCTTTTTCTACAGGGCCTAGACGTTGCATTGGGTCTAGATTGGCGTTGATGGAGTCGAAAATGTTCTTCGTGCATTTCTTGCCCAGATTCAAATGTGTTACTACTTCCAAAACTCCATTGAATGTGAAGTTTCGGAAGATGGAAATTACTACAGATGTTGAAGGGGGTTTATGGATTGGTTTTCAAGCTAGATAAGCAACAGACAAATGCGGTATACTTGATGGCCTACATTTATTGGTAGTAAAAAGATTATTTGTTAATATATATTTGTACTATAATAATTAGTTAATTATCTTCGCCGCAAGCCTAACTGAAACCCACCATCCGGTTCTATCCTCATCTTCTTTTTCGACAATCGGATAGGAACGCAAGTTTTACTAGTAACGACTATGTCGAACTTGGACAATAAATGGAAGTACATGGTTTTCACCTCAAGGAGGCCAAATCTAGATGCTGAAACAAACAGAATGTTAGCATCAATAGATAGTTATCATCAATAGATAGCTATCATCAATAGATAGCTATCATCAATAGATAGTTATCATCAAAATATTCTCAATTCGTTCATACTCACCAATGCAACTCCTCGGACCTATTCCAAAAGGCATGTACGAGTAAGGAACAATTTTGTCCTTGTTCTCCTCGTTGAACCGCTCGGGGTCGAATTTTTCCGGATCTGGGAAGTACTTGGGATCATAGTGGAACCCCCGAATTGGTATCAACACATGGGTGTTCTTTTCAATAACAATCGTTTCTTCGTCCTCGTCTTCTGCTTCAACGGTGTAATCTTTTACGCACAACCTGTCGGTCATCACCCCAGGGGTCCACTTCCTCAAGACCTCGCACAAAACCATGTCCAAATACTTCATCCCCAAGATAGCCTCATACGTCACCTCTGCTTTGGATTCCTGCAAAACCTCGTCGATTTCAGCTTGGAGTCTCTCTTGGACGTCCACGTTCACAGCCAATTCATGAGCCAGGAAACACATGACCGTAGAAGATGTCTCAAAGCCTGCGAAGAAGAATAAGAGGGCTTGGGCCGCCACGTCCAAATCAGTCAACTGCTCCTTCTGCTGCTTCTCAGTTTTCCCAATCTGCGATTCCTCTACCGTGGCAAACCCTGTTTCGGCCCCCGTGTTCCCATCATCTTCATGCTTCAACCGTCCTTTCCTCGCCTCCATCATGAGGTGAATCATATCCGGGCGAATGATATTGTCCCGCTCGCGGACTCTGATGGTTTCCGAAACCAACCCCTCAAAGAAATCCGACGCATTCGGGAATATTCTCAATTTGAAGAATTTTGTGACAGAAGGAAACATCGCAGTCAGCATCATTTTGATTCTCGCACTGGAAACCTCCCTCCCCATGACGTAGAATTCATTGTTCCGCTCGGCGAGGGAGTCGCATTTGATCCCGAAGGCCGTGGACGCGATCACATCGTTGGTGAACCGGCTGAACACATCTTTCATCTCCAACTCCACCACCTTCTCCTCTTTCTTCAGGAAGTATTCCGTGAACTCCTTGGAACATTCCGACATGAGATAGAACATGTTCCGCATCTTGCTGCTGGTGAACGCGGGGCTTAGGGTGGACCTCATATCCTTCCACTTTTGGCCCTTGAGGGACTGCAGGTTCTTGGAGAAGATCGGGTCGTGGTCACCGGAGGGTGCCGTTCGGTGGTCAGTGAAGAAGTCGAAGTCTTTGATGGTTATCCTCTTCACCAGCTCCAAGTCTCTGATGAGGAGCATGGGCTGGATGAATTGGAATATCCCGTTGTACCGCTTGGTGGGGAAGTCGTTGTATAACTCCACCACTTTGTCCACGAAGCAAACCTTCCTCAGGACGACGTTCCCCATGTCGCCTACTATAGGCCATGGTTTCTTGTGGGCAACTTTCCGCTTTTTCCAGTAGCTTAAGGGGTTTATGACGAATTTGTAGATCAGGCAGACGCTGATGAGGATTGCTGTGTAGAGCCACATGGTTGTGGCACTTACTTGTTTAATAGTTTATTAAATAAAAAAAATACCCTCACTATTTTAAAATACCCTCACTATTTTAAAATGCACCCATTATTTAAAATGCACTCACTAGTTTAATATATTTCTCCTGTTTGATTCGACTTTAACTACACATGTTCATACAAATCTACGATTTGAAGAGTTTTAACCGTTACACTTCATATAAATAAACATCATTATCTGATAGAATGAGTCGAGTAGAGTGAGAATCCAGACTTGTTCGAGATCAAGGACGTTTAATAAATGTGTTTAGCGATAGCTCAAGTAATGAAATGTTGTGTAGACCACATTATGTTATGTTACTTAATTCCTACTAGTACGAGGGTCGTTTGAAAAGTCCGTGCAAAGTCAGAGAGATGGCACTACTGGCGCGTATCGAGGTTATGTTTAGTTAGTAGCATCTCTTGGAAGAACACACACCAAGTTTCAGTCAGATCTGTTCATTTCTTTGTGTTCGGCATTCGTTTGAATCGAGAAAGCTGAGAGATTTTCAAAAACATGAAGGAAAAAAATTCCGTGTGGCGATTAAACATTAACTTTATGAAACATTTTCTTTATGAAAGGCAAAACGCCTCAGGAGACTAAAGAGAAGCTTGATAAATATCATAGTGACTCTGCACCTTCGATTAGAACAGTTTATAAGTGGTTTCAAAATTTTTGGAGTGGCCATATGGGCACAAGTGATGCTGAACGTTCTGGACGCCCTGTTCAGGTTGCTACTCCAGAAATCATTGATAAAATCCATGATATGGTGATGGATGACAGAAGAGTGAAGGTGTGTGAGATTGATGGTGCTGTGGGCATCTCGAATGAACGGGTACAAAATATTTTGCATCAACATTTGGACATGACCAAGCTATCCGCAAGATGGGTGCCGCGATTGCTCACGCTTGACCAAAACCGAAATCGTGTGAAGTGTTGCGAGGACGGTTTGCAGCTCTTGTAGAAGAATCCGCCGGACCTTAAGCGTTGTTTCATCACTGTGGATGAAACATGGATACATTACTACACGCCTGAGAATAAAAGAACAATTCCCAAGGAGGAATCTGCGCCAAAAAAGGCGAAGACCGTTGCTTCTGCCGGAAAGATTATGGCGATTGTCTTTTGGGATTCCCAAGGAATAACCTTCATCAACTATCTGGAAAAGGGTAAAACTATTACAGATGCATATTATTCATCGTTATTGGACCGCTTGAAAACCAAGCTGCAAGAAAAACGTACACTTGTTAAGAAGTGAGTAGAGTAATTTTTTGCTTCTGAATGACAGACCTAAGGTATGTTTATTGAAAATGTTTTTTGAGTTGGTTGTTAACTAAGTGATTGAATTCAATGGAAAAGTATGTATCTCTTGAAGTGTTGTGTGTGTGTCTGGATTAAGGTATGAAGAAGGTAGTAAATTACGTTGAAGTTTATCGGAAATTTGTTTGTTCATATTTTCAATTATCTTGTTGTTGAAGCCATTGTTGTGTGCTATGGTTCTTATGGTGTTTAGTTCTGTTGTGTGGTCAGATTCATCTAGAAGTATAGAGTTTAATCTGTGGAGCATGAATCGGAATCCTAACTCTCTAACTATTTTAGCACCTAATGATAGCCCGGGAGTGCCGAAACCGGTAGTGCCAAATATAAAATATAGCAAGAATTTACTGCGTATCATTCCCCCTAAAAATCGTCATTTTTATTATCACGCGAATATAGCTTATATAGCTTATCTAGCTTGTAGACCAATCCATAAACCCCCTTCAGCATCCGTGGTAATTTGCATCTTCCGAAACTTCACATTCAATGGAGTTTTCAAAGTAGTAACACATTTGAACTTCGGCAAGAAATGCACGAAGAAGATTTTAGCCTCCATCAACGCCAACCTAGCCCCAATACAATGTCTAGGACCCGTAGAAAAGGGCAGAAACGAACAAGGCACCAAATTGTCCCTGTTTCGATGCCTTTCCGGGTCAAATTCCTCAGGGTTGGGGTGGTACTTCGGGTCCCTGTGAAACCCAATGGCCGACACCGCAACATTCTCCCCCTTCTTTATAACGACTTTGGTTTCGTCAAAGGTTTTGGGTTCGATCACATAGTCCTTCGTGCACTCTCTCGCGTAAAAGAAGGCCACAGGCCATTTCCTCAAGGTTTCCGCCACGACCATGTCCAAATACTTCAATCGCATCACTTCCTCGTACTTGACTTTACCTCCTCCTTCCTCCAAGGCTTCCTTGATTTCTTTGAGCAAGGCTTCCTGGATGTCGTCGTTCAAAGCGAGTTCGTAGCACATGAACGCTAATAAAACGGCGATTGTGTCGAATCCCGCGAAGAAGAAGATCAAACATTGAGCTGTGATGTCCTCGTCGGTTAGGTGAACGTGCTTGGCAGTCTCTTTCTTGTAATTGACTTTTTCTTTTGTGCCAAAATCATCTTCTTCTTGTAAATATGTTTCTTCATCAGTTTTGTTTTTAGCTTTGTCTTCAGTTTTGTTTTTAGTTTTGTCCTCAGTTTTGTTTTTAATTTTGTCTTTAGTTTTGTTTTTAATTTTGTCTTTAGTTTTGTCTTTAGTTTTGTCTTTAGCTTTGTCTTCAATTTTGTCTTCAATTCCGTCTATCAAAGCATTGTTCCTCGCTTTCATCAACAGCTGTATTAAATCCGGCCTAGATATACCATTCTTCTCCCTGTATTTCATATTCGATTTGATCAAATTATGAAAATACCTCATGAGTCGTGGGTTGTATATTGGAATCCTGAAGAACTATAAAAAGCACTCAAATAAAAATAAAATTATCTTATCGCATAAAATAAAATTACCTTACAAACACCAGGAAAAACCACAGATAAAGCGAGCCTAGCAGCCTGAAGCCCAGTCGTGCAGGTAATCTTCTGCCCCATGACAAAGAACTCGTTCTCAGGATCCTCCAAAGAGTTACAGTTCACCCCAAAGCAAGTCGTGGCTATGACATCATTGGAATACTTCGAAAAAACACCCTTAGCATTAATTTCTATAATTTTCTTCCCGTCAAGGGCTTCTTTGATAAAATATTTCGTGAAATCCTGGGAACACTTTTCTACCAACGGGAACATCGTCTTAAGTTTCTGACTAGTGAAAACTGGAATGAGAGTAAACCGCAAGTTCTTCCACCTTTGCCCCTTCAACGTCAAGACTGTTCTTCCTATGAAAGGATCTTCTGTAAAAGCATCCAAGTGGTCCATGAAGTGATCAAAATCTTTAATAAACACGGATTTGATCAAATCGACGTCCCGGATTAACAGCAAAGGTTTCCCAAAAAATAAAGTGCCGTTAAATCTCCTATCCGGAAATAGCAAATGTTCGGAAATGGCCCCCTCTTGATACGAGACTAGACCAAAAATCTGGATAAACGTCCTATAAACCAATTCCCAGGGAGTTTTCTGAGCGATATTTCTTTTCTTCCAGTAGTTTAACAAATTGGAACAACCGCGAAGTAAATATAGAGTTAATAAGATTAGTAATATTGGAAAGAACATGATTTTAGAGGGCTATCTGGTGTAGCAGGATGCTTAAAACTAGCTAATCGGGAACCATTAGACAATTAGAGATAGCAAAAAATTGTTTTGGAGGAGAAGTTAATTGTTATAGCCACGCAGACGGCAACCATTAAAATCGCAATTAGAGTTCCCATATAACCTATACGTAATACCACAAGGTAACACGTATAACTTAACATTTAGGAAACAGGAAGATTATTCTCTTCTACTTCGATTAAAACCACTGGTGTCATTTTCAATTTGTAATTTATATCTAAATGTTCGATTATGTTATACCTTACCATATGAGTAATTTTATGTCATGATTTTTAATTTAGATTAAAGATGTGGATTTAGTTTCTTTTTTCCAATGCAACCCAGAAGCCCCCAACAGGCGTTCTAAATGTAAAATTAGGATCGGTTTTGTAGGGTTGGTTCGTTTCAAAACCAGGGACTATCTTGAATTTGTGGAGGATGTGGAAATATAATAGTTTGTTTTCCAACAGAGCAAATCTGGAACCTGAAACATAAATAATTGTTTTTGACGATTAAATCAGAAGAGGGATTAAATCAGAAATTTGATTAAATCAGAAGTGGGATTAAATCTGAAGTGGGATTAAATCAGAAGTGGGATTAAATCAAAAGTGGGATCAAATACATACACAATGAATGTATACAAACCAATGCAATTTCTAGGGCCCATTCCAAAAGGAAGATAAGTGTACTGATTAAGCTTGCTTTTGTTCTTCTCGCTGAATCTCTCTGGATCGAATTTCTCCGGATCCGGAAAATACTGTGGATCATGATGAAGAGCATCCGATGGAACCCAAATCACATCCCCAACTTTTAAATGAACGTCTTCCTCGTTAGGCTTGATTTTTGGAATCGTGTACGGTTTAATCGCTACCCTATCTATGATAAAAGCTGGCGACCACCTCCTCATTGTTTCTTCAAGAAAACAAGAATATAAAACATAAAAACAAAGCAAGTAAAAGCAAATTAAGATCACAAGACGGAAATGTTTACCCATGAGCACCGCATCAAGATACTTCATGGACATAAGATCCTGATAAGTCAACTTCCCCCCACACTTTTCAAAAGTTTCCTCGATTTCCCGATAAAGAAGCTCTTGGACATCTTGGTGCTGCGCCATCTCGTACCCAAACCAACACATCACTTGCGAGACTGTATCAAAACCTCCGAGGAAGAAAACGGCAGCTTGAGCTGTTATGTCTTCATCACTAATGGAAAGCTTCTGGTTTGTCTTCAAGGTAAAGTCTTTAACAGCCGCGTTATTCTCACCATCACATTCACCTTCATCCATCTCTAGTTTTCCTTTTTGTGTTTCCATCAACAAATGGATCATATCCGGCCGGACCAACCCGGTCGTCCTCCGAACCTTCAAAGACTCCTTAATGACACCACCGAAGAAATTCGAAACCTTCTCACTAAATATCCTCAAATTGAAGACCCGCATAAGAGCCGGGCTTAAATCATGCAAGAAGAAAATGAACCTCCTCAACCCGGTAAAGTTCATCATCTCTTGCCCCATGACGTAAAAATCGTTCTTCGGGTTCGCCAAACTGTCACATTTCACTCCAAACGCGGTCGTAGCAATCATATCGTTGGTAAACTTATTGCTAAGGTCCTTAAGGTTGATCCGAGCGGTTTCCTTTTTGCTGAAATGCGCTGAAAACCCTTCGGCGCATTCGGTGATAAGAGTGAACAATAACTTCATCTTGCTGGTGGTGAAGGTAGGGCTGAGGACCGAGCGAAGGTCGTGCCATCTCTTGCCCTTGGTAGCGAAGAGGTTCTTCGACCACAAAGGATCCAGATCTTCAGGAAAAGCAGGTCGGTGATCGGTGAAGTGGTCGAAGTCCTTGATGGTTACCCTTTTGATCAATTCCGGGTCCTTGATGACCAGAATAGGCGTTAAGAACTGGAAGACTCCATAGTAACGCTCATTGGGAAAGTTCTTGTAAATGTCCTGGAACAACTGGGCTATATCCTTTTTTTTGAAGATATTGGGCGCTAAATTTCCGAAAATGGAACATGGCTTCTCGTAGGGGATCCTTTTGCGTTTCCAGTGGCCCAAGGATTTGGTTATCTTAAGGTAAATCAGGACACAAAGAACTGTGAAAATCGTTAGTAGCGTAATCATTTTGTTGGCGGTCGTATGTCTACTTGGTCCTTTGGTTGCCTTAGGCGCTTTAAATACGGTGTTAGGACAGAATGATTGGCGTAATTTTATCAATTGGAGCCACATCATGAGCTGACCTTAAAATTACGTTTATTGTTGTTGTCACGTAGTCGCAAATGATGTATTACATGCATATGCTGTTATTAATCAAAAGTAGGGGGAGGGTGTTATTCTGGATGATCACTTTTCCATTTTCTTTCTTTCTCTCGTTTCCTTTATTTCTCGCTCTGCTTCTTTCTTTTTCTGTTTATCTTTCCTTCTCGTTTTTTTTCTCCTATCTACTGCAACGGACCGATTTTGGAGCCTAATAATAATAACCTTCGATAAGATGCAATGTCTTTAGGTACAACTGAACCTATTGCAACGGGGACGGTTATGGATCATCACCACCCCCTGATAGGGACCAGCATTAAACCAGCGCTGTAGGATCAACTCTTCCAGGAACTCGGGGGACTTAAGCGGGATCATCGTCATATCTGGTAGCAGCATGCCAACGGAGGCACGAAGAGGAACCTAATGTGCAACCCCGAGACTAATGGGCAGTGTAAAAAAGGGGCCAAAACGACAGGGACGCCACGACAAGACGCCACGACATAAGACACGCCACCCCCTCCTAGAGGGCATAAATACAAGCGGACCCCAAGCCTCGAGATAGAAAGTGTATAGATGGTTGAAAGAGAGCTGCTTGGTGCATTCTCGATCTTCTCTTGCTAGTTCGCGATTCACTTAGCTTCTGACCTGAACGTCTGTTGTAATTCTAAGGAGGTGTCCTAGAAGGTATTGCCACGCTCAGCTTGTATAACTCATAGGAATCATCCGCCGGAGAGCGCGTTGATCTTAGTTGTACAAGCGAGTCAGCTGGTATATAATTCGAGGCCGTCTCCGTCGGATTGTTCCCGACGGTCGTCAAGGAGCACGGCGTCAAACCTGTCTTTCCCGTTGTCGGACAATTCTCTCGGCCACGAGAATCGAGCCGATAGCTAGGGGCAGGTGTCGCTGCTTGCGTTATCGTGTGGTCTAACTGTATAGCGACTGGCGGCAAGCATTGTCCCGGCTTTCCGCCCACGGGCGTGTAAGACGCCAATGTGACTGCAGCCTAAGGCGTTATTGCAGAGTGGATCCCCGAAACGTCGCTACTAGTGCTTTGTGTTCCCGCGATAGTCGGCAAATGCGAGTGTGGGTTAGTCAGATGCACAACGGCAATCGTCCTTGCGGGGCGCTATGTAACGGGACCAAATTTACCTTAATTATTATCAAGTTATTATTGATCGTCGTTGGGGCATGATCGTCTATTGTAAATCGATATTTTACTTGGGCTAGGACTGCCTTAGGCTGTGATAATATAGTAACCAGTTCTTTGCGTTAGGTACAGCTCGATAAATAGTTAATTCTTTGGTATTGACAATAAACACTCTGCTTACAGGTGAGGAGAATTAAACAATCAAACACATAAAGGTTTAAGACGTCTATTCGGTATAAACAACCACACAAAATTCGATATACAATATCAATATTTTACGGGAACAGAATTCATTTAAATATACAGAAATTATTATTTAAAGATTAGGGGTGCTGGCAGGCCAAAATTACGACGTACTTAATGGGCAGAACGTTCTGGTCTATAGCCATATTGAATTACGGCTGTGACAACTGGAGCATCCTTGAAAAGAATTTGGGCTATAATGTATTGCCTTCGGGGTATTGAACCTGCTATGCGGGTGCCAGAGGGTGAAGATTGAGACAATGGAATGGATATTTGAGATAGGCGCCACCTTGGGATCTACGATCTGACCTTAATAAATCGTCGAGACGAATTATTAGAGCCAATCGAAGACACTAAATACTGCCTTGTTGATACTATTCAACCCTGCTATCATGGGTTTACGCAAATACGGAACGTTTAATCAAACCTTTGAGATGAGTGGTGAATACCACGGAAATTCAGCAAGAATTGATATCTCGTCCGAGTCACGCAAATTTAGCGGAACAAAGAGGGTGAGATAAGGTGGTCAACTTATTAATTTGAATATTATACCGGAGTTGGGGCACAACTAATTATTAGCTGCACGAAGTCGGAATTAAACAGAACGTATTGTAAGGGATTTAACGTATGTCATAAGGAACATAAAACTACAGGCCTAACTAAAATTGTTTTCTTCACGCTTAAATAATATTTTGGGGATATTGACGAGTCCGTTATATAAAATTTATGAGCTAGGAACCAGGAACAGACAGAATTGATCGTTAAAGAACGCAGCGCGGTGGTCACTCCAAAAGGAACATGTGTTTCCCATAAATATAATAACTTATGAGTACCGAGAGGCAAAAGGAACTCGAACGAGGAGCCAAAGGAACCCACGGGGGGGGGGGGTCTAGAGTAGAACGCCGACAGGTCAAAAAGTTGACAAAGAATCGCGATGCAAGAACGAACCGGGAAGAGTTCAATCAATCGATTACAAAGAAATCGGCGATAAATTGGTGCAAACGCATTAACGGGTTATTTCGGTGTTTTTAAGGTGCGCGCGGGTGTTTGTTGTTTGGTGTTACTGTCAGCAAACTGCATAAATGGGCTGATTGCAGACATCAATTATTATTAGCGGTGGATAACAATAAACAGGCCAGATCGTTCTTCATTACTTTTCAAAGCATGTCAATCGCACGTCTCTTTCTTGTTCTATCATTTTGGTTCACATTTGTGGAGGTAGACGGTCCGACGCACGAAATATGATCAAACTCAAGCACGGCAAAGCGTTTAACCCTTTGCTTCATCCACAATAACAATAATGAGACAAAACCCAGATATTGCAAAACAATAAATCAAAATCAAATACATTCACTCTCAAATTTCGTTTGAGTTTCAATCACCAACTAAATAAAATTAGATTAATCAACAAAGTAAAGATAATTCCAGTACAACAATAATGAAAGTTTATTTTCTGCCACAAAGGAAAGGCTTCTTAAATGCATGGTAGTATTAAACGTACCCTATTGAGCCCATGCAGGTATTCCAAAGGTAAAGGGTTTTTCTTGGAGATTTGTAAGGTGTTTTAACTCTAGTAACGCCGGTACGCTTTAGTTATTTATTTAACGTTTTCCCCATTACCCGTGGCAACAGGTATGTGGCTTGTATCAGTACGATTTACCTAGGCCTAGCCCTATGGGCGCGTACCGTGGTCATTGAGAATTACCAAACTAATGACTGTCACATCCTTTCAATTCAACCTTAATGATCCTAGTTCTGGTCGTTCCGGCTCTACTGGTGTCGCTGATCCCTCCATGCGTTCTACTCATTTAAAAGGAGAGGAACAAAGGGACTGGGAAACTGCAACTGAGAGAACCTCCATCCATTTCCCGAATAACTTTTCGACGTTAAACACTCGCGACGACAAAGTTGAGTAAGAATTCAGCGGGGACACCCCTTTCTTGCGTACTGACTGAACTGTCGTAAGGCACCTTATGGATTGTCCCCCAGGTAATAAATATTGCCACATGTGTACAGCGTGGTTTTTGTACACGGTGTCCGACCGATGTTGAGGCAACCGACTCTTGATGGTAATACGTGTTATCTCGGGTCCATGAAATACAATAAATAACTCTGAGGTTTTACACTTACTAGTAGATTCTCGTTGTTTCACATGGTTGGTGACATTAAAAGAACAGATACTATACTACACCCCCCTCCCCTTCTTGGCAGCGATTTATTGACGATACTAATTAGCCTATTAATTCGGATTTCTACGAACACGACGTAAAACATGGGTCCTACCTACGATAGACGATCACAGGTCATTCATTACATTAATTTCTTCGACAAATCAAAATCGGAGATGATTTTTTAATCTACCGCCATTTATGCTTTTGGGATAGTCCCTTAAGCCCCACTTGTTTGCAAAATGCGTAACCATCCCTCCGACCGTCACAGTATGGTAAAATAAAAATTTAACGGAATATTTCAAGTGGATGGATCCGATATGACTCTTCATTCATTTTTTTGTTTCAGATGAGTTATTTTCAAAAATACGAAGGATATTAACCATTCAAATATTAATTTAATTGAAGAACATTTATCAGAAGAATATTTAACTGAAGAGGATTTAACAGAAAAGGACTTCACAGAAGGGCATTTTATGGAAACAGATTCGTAATATATTTTAAAGGTAGGTATTTATTTGGCATTTAACTTATTTAAATTTGTATTGTTTGTATTTATGATGGATATATTGACTGCTGTTTATTTTACGTTGTTTGTCCATTCTGTAATTCTCAATATTTTTAACTTGTTTTATCGATTCCACATCAGTCTTTTTAAAAAATTTCAAAAAATCACTATACATACAAGCCGTTTGTCTTTAATATCTATAACAACAGCGTTGATTAAATATAGGCAACTTCACGTACAAGCCCATTAAACTTATTTTATTTGCCTACATTTACATGAAAGACATGAATTTAGTTCCTTCTTTCTAATGCCACCCAGAAGTCCCCAACAGGGGTTCTAAATGAATAATTCGGATCCGTTTTGTAAGGTTGGTCGGTTTCAAAACCAGGGACTATCTTAAATTTGTGAAGAAGATGGAAAAATAATACTTTGTTTTCCAAAATGGCAAACCTGGAGCCTGAAACATAAATACGTAATTGTTTTTGGCGATTAAATCAGAAGTGGGATTACATACCAATGCAATTTCTAGGGCCAATCCCAAAAGGAAGATAAGTGTACTGATTAATCTTGCTTTTGTTTTCCTCGCTGAATCTCTCTGGATCGAATTTCTCCGGATTCGGAAAATACTGTGGATCATAATGGAGAGCATCTGCTGGAATCCAAATCACATCCCCAACTTTTAAATGAACGTCTTCCTCGTTAGGCTTGCTTTTTGGTATCGTGTATGGTTTAACCGCCATCCTGTCTAACATCCAAGCTGGGCTCCACATCCTCATTGTTTCTACAAGAAAATAAGGAAACCATAAAAATTGAACCAAATGAAAATTTAAATAAGCAAAAACGAATTAAGACAACAGAAAAGCAATGTTTACCCATGAGCACCGCATCAAGATACTTCATGGACATAAGATCCTGATAAGTCAACTTTCCCCCACATTTTTCAAAAGTTTCCTCGATTTCCCGATAGAGCAACTCTTGGATATCTTGGTGCTGCGCCATCTCGTACCCAAACCAACACATCACTTGCGAAACTGTATCAAAACCCCCAAGGAAGAAAACGGCGGCTTGTGCTGTTATGTCTTCATCGCTAATGGAAACCTTCTGGTTCGCCTTCAAGGGAACCTTTTCACCATCCGCGTTATCGTTACCATCTTCACCTTCATCCATATCCAGTTTTCCTTTTTGGGTTTCCAGCAGCAAATGGATCATATCCGGCCGGACCAACCCGGTTGTCCTCCGAACCTTTAAAGTCTCCTTAATAACACCATTGAAGAAATTCGAAACCTTCTCACTGAACACCCTCATATTTAACACCCGCATAAGAGTCGGACTTAAAGCGTACAAGAAGAAAATGAGCCTCCTCAACCCGGTGAAGTTCCCCATCTCTTGCCCCATGACATAAAAGTCGTTCTTGGGGTTCGCTAAACTGTCGCATTTTACTCCAAATGCGGTCGTGGCAATGATATCATTGGTATACTTCCTGCAGACGTCCTTAAGGTTGATCCGAACGGTGCCCATTTCGTTGAAATGCAACGCAAACCCTTCGGCACACTCAGACATAAGAGAGAACAAAAACTTCATCTTGCTGGTGGTGAAGGTTGGGCTGAGGACCTGGCGAAGGTTTTGCCATCTCTTACCGTTAGAGGCGAAGAGGTTCTTCGACCACAAAGGATCAACATTTTCTGGAAAGAACGGTCTGTGGTCGGTGAAGTGGTCGAAGTCCTTAACGGTTATCCTTTTGATCAACTCGGGGTCCTTGATGACCAGGGCGGGGGATAGGAACTGGTAAATTCCGTAATAGCGTTCATTGCGAAATTTCTTGTAAATTTCCCGGAACACTTCGGTTATATCCTTTGTTTTAAAGACGTTCGCAGTGAAATTTCCGAAAATTGAACAGGGTTCCTCGTAGGGGATCCTCTTGCGTTTCCAGTGGCCTAAAGGTTCGGTTATCTTCAAATAAATCAGGACGCACAAAACTGCGACAATCGCTAGTAGCGTTATCATTTTGTTGTCGCACGTGTATTAAGTTGTCTCTTTGTTAGACTCAGATATTTTGAACAACTTGTTATGTATGACCCAATGATCGGCATAATTTTATCGGTTTACGATTTCGTAACTCGAAATTAGTCTCGCATTGACCTTAAGATTATATTATTTGCGAACTTGTAATCATAAATAATGTAGGTACACTTTATCTCTTTCGCTCTTTTATTTATTTATTTATAATATCAAAGTCAGGATTACATATTTCTCTTTTTCAAACCCATCCAGAAGCCGTCCTCTGTTGTGTAATTAAAGTTCTTGGGGCTGAGTTTCAAGGGGATTGGCGATCTCTTAATTGGCACTATCTCAAAGTTCCTGAGGATGTGGAAGAAGATCGTCTTGTTCTCCAGGATTGCAAACCGTGAACCTAAAACCAAAGAAGCAAACATAACAAATGTAACAAACGCAAAAACCACCATAGAACAAATCCAAATCATGAAAATGAAACTTTACCAATGCAATTCCTCGGCCCCGCCCCAAAAGGCACGTACGAATAAGGAACGATCTTGTGCTTGTTCTCATCGCTAAACCGCTCAGGATCGAACTTATCCGGATTTGGATAAAGGGTAGGATCTCTGTGCAATGAGTAAATCGGCAACCAGATGGTGCTTCCCGTCTCTAAATGCAAAGGTTCTTCTCCAGGCTTCGTCGGTGGAATAGTGTAAGGCTTCACAGAAACTCTGTCCGCTATAATCGCAGGCGGCCACTTCCTCAAGGCCTCAGAAACCACCATATCAAGATATTTCATGTTCATCATGACTTCGTACGTCACCTTCCCATTGCATTCTTCGTAGGTGGCGTCGATTTCCTCCCTAAGCCGTTCTTGCACGTCGGGGTTAATCCCCAATTCGTATCCGATGAGGCACATCAAAGTTGAAGCCGTGTCGAACCCGGCAAAGAAGAAAATTAAGGCTTGGGCCGTGATGTCCTCGTCGGTTATTGTCGATTTTTGGACCTTCCCCGATTGTCCAAAATGTGATTCCTCGACGGTGGCGAAACCGGTATCCAACGCCCCGTTTTCCTCGTATTTCAGCTTTCCTTTTCTCGCTTCCAGGAGCAAGTGGATCATATCCTGGCGAACGACGTTCTTCTCCTCCCTCATCTGGATGGTCTGCTTGATCACCGACCTGAAGAAAGTCCCCACCTTGGTGGAGAACATCTTGATGTTCAACATCTTCATCAGCAGAGGGCTGAGGGCGAAGAGGAAGAATTTCAACCCCTTGATCCCGCTGAAGTCCGTCGCGTCCTTCCCCATCAGATAAAATTCGTTGTTCTGGTCCTTGAGCGAATCGCACTTGATCCCGAAAGCCGTGGTGGCGATCACGTCGTTCGTGAACCTCGTGAAGGTGTCCTTCAGCTCAACGTCGGAGACTTCTTCGTTTTTGGATAAGAAGTAATTGGAAAATTGCTCCGCGCACTCCGTCATCAGGGAGTACATGAACTTCATTTTGCTGCTGGTGAAGGAAGGGCTCAAGGTCGGGCGCATCTCCCGCCATTTCTTCTCTTTGCTGGCGAAGAGGTTTTTGGCCCAAAGTGGGTCGCAATCTTCAGGAACGAAAGACCTGTGTTCCGGGAAGTAGTCGAAATCCTTTACGGTGATCTGCTTTATGAGTTCTGGGTCCTTTAGCACTAGAGTAGGTTGCAGGAACTGGTAAAAACCAAAGTATCTAAAGGGAATTGAGACATTTAATGGATCATTTGTTCTTCTTTATTGAACGTTCTTCTAAGGATAAACCTGAGGTCAGTGCTTGTAAGAATGGTAATTTTCATCTATTTACCTTTGGTTAGGGAAAGCCTTGTAGCGTGTATCCACCATTTCTGAAAACGTCTGAAACTGCAGCACGTTGTACATGGCGTCCCCGAAAATAAAGGTAGGCTTCAAGTGTGGAACATTCTTCTTGGCCCAAACCGAATGGTATTTCTTCAAGCGAACAACTACATAAAGAGCGATAACCGAAAAAAGGATAAGGTAAAGCATGTCGTCTACCTGTTAGAAACGTCGAATTGGTACTACTAATAGAATGAACAAAACATTCTACCTCACCGAACACGAACAACGCAATTACACGGACCGAGTGTGCTGCGTTCTATCATTAAATAATCTGAAAATCTGTCGTGGAACATGCCGAATCATCATCATCATTATCAACATAATTATTACAAATATCGCTGGAGGGTCCAATATTTTAAGTAGACACACAAACAACTCTCTAAGAAATCGTGCGTTATCTGAGAGATTGATTGGTTTGGCAATTTATCGATATTGTAGGTATATTAAGATTGATAAATGCTTACTAAAACCACAGATAACAGATAGTTCGCTTAATACATTCCAGGACCAGTTACATAAGTTGAAGGCAATCACAACTAAATATTCGTATAAACACAGAAATACGGCGGGAGACAACTGAAGGTCATCCCCCTAGCCAATCGCATTCGAATGCCGAAAATGTGTATGTTTTGAATGTTTTGTCTCCGCAGTTCGTGGAACCAGATTTGACCTCGATTTATATAAACATCTGCTCGGCTGCATTTATTTGAAATAAAAGCTTCTTGTGTTTGTACAGCACAGCTTAGTACATCGGTCGGCAACCTGCGGCCCGCGGGTCTCATCGGTGCCTCCGCGATATATATATTGTTAACAATATATATATTGCGGGGGCACCGGTCTCATGCGGTCCACTAAGTGGTTCAATGCAAGTTAAAAACAAAATGATAATCCAACGTTAAGATTTATTCATATAAGTACAGGAGGCTATTAATATGTACCTGTATAACTTAAATAGGAAAATTTGAGAAGTGTTACAACTGATGGTGCAATTAACATGGTAGGACGAAATATAGGTTTAATAGGACTAATTAATAAAAAATGCCGACATTTAAAACTTGAGCATTCTCCTTTGCAATTTCACTGCTTTATTCACCAAAAGGCGATTTGTGCTGAAGTTATGAATTTGAAAAATGTGATGGATATTGTCATTTCAATGGTAAATTACACTCGAAGAAAGGCTGCCGAACATCGAATATTTCGAGCATTTTTAGATGAAATTGTCGCAGAACAGGAAGATGTATTTTTGTTCTCTGAAGTACGGTGAC
>JAWQRP010000382.1:0-29735 GCA_033557875.1 Quadriops clusia
CAAGTAGTTAAATTCTCCCTTACAAAACTCATTGATGTTCTTTAAAATGCGATTTTTTCATAGTGGCGCAACCATCGATACACACTCACCATAGAAATCATATTCCTTAAAATGGGAAAATTACCGATGGACGTACGTACGTACGTACGTACGTTACGACGGTAATTATGTTTGTTGATGATCCCAACCCGCTATTAATGCAAACGCCTTAGTGTGAAATACATGTAGATCTAAACATTTTTATGTAGCCTTCAATATAAATAATTTAATTGCCATTTGGTAACCAAATGTTATGAAGGCGACGAATATATTTCATTTTTCGTTTCTCCAATTTAATAAAATAAAAGTTTTTAGGTTGAAAGCGAAGTTGGGGCGTAGAGCGCTTTTTGAAAATTATCGGCCCGTATCCGAGTTGCCCGTCCTTCGCAAGGTGAGTGGAATGATCCTGCAGCGTGAGCTTTCTTTTATAAAATTGAAACTAGGACATAAGTGATGACATGGCTTCCTTGGGAGGAAATGTTTGCCTAAAAAAGTTACGTTTTTTGTACGTTACAATTTTATGCGAAAACAGATTTTCAACTTCTTGCGAAATCCTTCTACGGATATATTGAAAAGGAAAAGTTCCCAGATATATCATTTTTTATATGCACTACCAAGTAAACGTTTGCAATATTTAGCCATTTGAAAGCATCTTGCCCTCGGAAGGTGGATAATTAGATGACAAGTAATTTCCTCTGCTTCCTGGAAATGTATCCTGGGAATTACAAATAGGAAAGTACAAAGTATATGATTTAGAAAATCATAGTTCTTAAGTTAAAATTTTTTATAATCTTGAAATTATACACGTTTACGATTCGTGCAATCCGAAGGAAGCAGTTTTGTCACTTTCCGCCGCAGTTCACCCTTCATGAACAATAGAGGAGAGTAAAAAGCTCTTGCTGCATTACCTCCCACTTCCGAACATTATTACGCAAGTGCAATTCAAGGAATAATAATTTTTAAATGCAAAGCTCACGTTGTAAAGTTATTGTGCGTTGCAAAGAAATGATGGTATACAAGTTCTAACCGCAGTGTATAATTATTTATATATGTAGTGGAACACTTGTTTATTTTGAAATAATAAGGTTATGCAAACGGGAGACTGTAATCTTGTGTAATTATCAACGGATTGGCATATGTCAATTATGCATGACCGTATCTCGTATGTTTTCACTTTGCCTCACCAGTGACGAGAAGAACATGAAACCAGCCCCTGTTACGGAGATGGGGAATCGTAAAAGCTAGGCGGAATTTGGAAATTACAAGTTAATAATATATTAGCATGTTGATTTGCATTAAATGCTGTTTTAATTAACCTTGAAGAAATGAACTCAACTAAGACAAGTAGGTACGGAAGGAAAATAAAAGAAAAAACTTATTATGTGAAAGTAGACTTCATGTGCATACGCGTATGATTTACTATAAAATTAGAAAAATAAGTCATACAAAACTGAGTACCTACATGATAAAGAATATTGGCGTTATTCTCATTGGCCAATTTTAGTATACATATTTAGAAACTAGTTTCCACATTCCCATTATCTTTGTAAATGCGCAATAAGCGATATAAGTATCCTACAACAAATAATGTTTCACCTATATGGGTACAAGGAGTATCATATATAGTATGTAACAGGATATTTGGCTTTCGATTTTAAGCATTCATAGATGTATAAATATTTATATGAAGCAAATGTACGTTTATCTAAATGACTATACTACAAAGGGTAATATAAGATAAGCGATGATAATACCGGGTGAAAAATCGGCGTAAATGAAACGTTAGGATTTAATATGTAACGGTTATTACCTATTATTGACACGAAAAAAACACATTAGGTTTTGTTATCGAAACATTTTCGAAGTAGCACCTCGTATGAAGAGAAAGCGACTAACGATAATAACACTAGATCAAAAATAAAACCATCAAAGCTCACAAATCACGACATTTAGGAGTATATCAAAAAATTAATGAAGAGCCGTATATCTTCCATCTAAAACCATTTCCAGCATCTGGAAAAATGTAACTAATATACAAGAAGAATCACATATGGGAAAAAATCCCTGAAAATAAATTACAACACGCAACGAAACACAACAACAAATCCCCTACAAAAGGTCTTGCGGAGATTCGATTCCACGTACGCCACTGGTCTGATTTATGACGAGCTCCTGACGGGAGATTACTGTAGCACTGGGTCAGAGTTGCGGGACAAGCGGGTTCTCAGGGTGGGTCTGCTTCTGCCTATAGAATGCAAGAGCATCGCTCAACTAGGGCAAAACACAGCGAGGGGTACTTCCACTTATAAACTTCACTATGGAAGGATGCCTTCACAATAGCGAAGTATTAATTTATTGTACTGTTAAAACGTAAGGTAAAGTCACTTCAAGTACACAACGTCTTGCCGTTATCGCTGCAGCATCAAATATAATATTATATATCAATAGAAATTGCCATGTGAACCAAAATCTACTTAAGGGCAAGTTTACCGCTCTATTCTTCCTCCTATAAGTATAGCATTGCTAGTGATGTTTAGAGAAAGTTGCGGATATTGCTCTAAAATCAATTTACGACGGAACTCCTTAACATTAATTTTTATTAGTTTGCTAATGATTTTTAATGTTTCATTTCGATTTAATTAGAGTTATATTTCTAATCTCATGCTCTGATCTATCCAATAATGTAAAACTAAATCCTTTCTCACCAGAGCCGACTGCAACGTTCATAAAATTAGTAAATTCCTTTTTAAAAGATGTAATTGCTTTCGACGGCCACAATATTCCTGATTTAAAGATTATATCCCATTTTTTCGTTAACTGAAAAGTTTATGACTTAATAACCAAATAGTGACAAACACCAGGAGCACAACTCTGCAGTTCCAGTAAACCAACAAAGTCAACAATTGATTTTATTACACGTTGCCGCTTAACTGCTTTTGGGTCTTCACAACCTATTGCGGGCGAAACAACAAAAAATATTCGCTCCACTAATGTGCATTTTGAGAAGCCATATTCAATTTGCCAGGGGGTTTTCTATTGCAGTTAAGCAGAAACATATAGTCGGTTATGTATAAAAAGTAGCAATCGTATTCATGATTGAAACTCCCCGAAGATTTTATGACTAGCTCATAAAATCGAATCCTCGTTTTCATCTATTAGTCCAACAATATGTATAAGTTACATAAAAACGCATATAAAAACTTGAAATCTTAAAATGAATAAAAACGACATAGAGATAGATTTTTGAAATATAAAACGTACTACTGGAATTATGAATTATTAAGTACATCTACAGTAATTTGTTCATTCGTAATTATACAGGTATGTACAAGTCAAGGTGGGGGAAATCCTACGAGAACGGAATAACTGTTTTCCTTTCCTTTCGTTATTCAAAAATAAAATGCCAGATGAGAACATGTTATGCGCTGAGAACTACTTGAAAGTTCAGCTGACCAAATTTGTGAACAACCTTTTATACGTCTCATTACTGGATTTTATGACAGCCTCATAACAAAAGTGTAGACATCACAATTAGACGGGGGTTCTAAGTAAACACTTGTCTCGGAAACGGAACGAAATATTCAGGGCTTGACAAATTCAGGGTTACCTACATTACTCAACGGCTCTTGAAACTTCACAAGATTATTGTTCGCGCACAATGTACGTACAGTGGTGTAGCAGAATTATTCTGGAAATCTCCTGCCTCTTGAAAAATATTTTCGCGAGACGTGAACCCAAATTGTGCAAATGAAGGCCGTAATTATGAAAAATGGGCCATTTAATTAAACTACTTACTCTTTTTAAACGCTCTCTTCAAGAGTACACACTATTGTCGTAATTAGGACAATTGAGCTATTCAGTTTTTTTTTTGTAGCTCAACTCGAAATTACATTGTTTATAGTGATTCAGTAATGCGTCAGACGCACATAAAGATACATTTTCACGCGTGTCTCAAATTAAGTGCCTTTTTACTTTACAAAAGCACTTTTCTGTCGAACGTCTATTGAAAGGCTAGCTTACCGGCTTTCTCTTCTCTGGCACAGTTTCTCGAGTCCTATTATTTAAATGGAAACAAATGTGACAAGTTCGCTACTGTTCCAATTATTCGAAGACAATAATTTACAACTTCATTCAATTCTGTTTTTGTCCCCAAAATCGCTTTTAAATCGTTTCTTCCGGAAGTTTGTAAAAGAAGTCGTTCGCACTACCCTCTGAATAGTAAATAGCGTGAAGACAAATTCATTGGTCTTGGCAGGCAAACTCAAGAGTTTCTGCGTATTTCTGCCCTAATTTTACCTTACATTAACGTGACATGGAACACATTTGTAGGTTTCCAATGCCGGCCATTAGCTCTTGTTTAAGCAAGTTTCATTTCGTATGTGGTTAGGTATAGTCGGGGGAAACATAAAATTATTTACAGGGAAGGTTTAATTACGTTTGGAGGGCCTTTTGGCGGGCTAATTAAGTATTTTATTCGGGTAATATTAATAAAATATTTGCGTATAACTTACCGCAGACAAGTCTCCTTAAACGAGTTTTATGAACTATAAAGTTCATGGCGTACACGCTAATATTGAAAAATATTTAGGGAGGCATTAAATAGAGTAGTAAATGTTTCCTTGTGACATTTTATGTTGTGGCATATATTAAAAGCCATAAATGTTTAATAAGAGAGAGGCTGTTTGCAAAATTCGTTCCTATACAGAGAATAACACTTTAAATTTCCAACAAATAATTTATAGCGACACATAATACTGTTGAAATTACCGTGCGCCTCCACCAATTGTGCAGGTATAGTAAGAAATGTATTATAGCTACAGTAGTATGTTTTAGGCAATATTTAATAAATATGTCTGGTCTATTTTGTTTAAACTTTTGGCGGATAAAGTAGGCAGCTGTCTGGTTAAGAACAAAGAAGGAAACCATAAGCACCAGTCCATAAACATCGACAAGAAAATGGTGAAAATAGATTAACCGGCATTCGGAGGCAGTTTGTTACAAGAGGCGGGCAAGGCTGCATTACCTTCGGATACGTGCCTGTCATACGCGCGCAACCGGCCGATAACAAGAAGCCCTGTGGGATAATCGATACCAACTGTTCCAAAGCAAGCAATTTACCAGCGAACACTCTCTTGAGTGACTGGATTATTATAATGGGAGTTCATATACGCGACATGCCTCAAAGTCAATCTGAACGGGTGACATTTTTATAAAGATATCGATTCGCGGAAGTCTCAGTTGTATAATATTATCTATGCACCGCTGAATGTATCTACGCCTGTAATAAATGAAAATTTAAAGCGTATCGTATTATTGCTTAATAATAAATGCAACTTCATAACTGATATTTACGAGTTATTTTACCATACTGTCCAAGCATGACAATCATAATTACTCATAATAAATTAAATGAATTCACCAGCTAATTAAAATTAAAACAGAAAACTTCAATTCATTTAGATGTCCAATATAATGAGTGCTGTGAGTGAAGTCCTTTGAAATGCAATAAAATAAATGTATACAAATTAATTCATTTCGGCTGCAAAGTTTAATTCTCTTCTCCAAAATATTTCATGGCGACAGTTTAATGACTGTGTATGTAACTTTTGTACATATATATGCAAGAAACTCATTAAACTAGATGATGTAATTGTGAGACAACCCGTAATTATATTTAAAGTATCTCATAATTGTAAAACATTTCATGCTAAATGAACAATGTAAGTGATGAACCTTGCACGTTATAAAGAAATTATTTTCGCCAGAATTAGATTCGTGTTCCATTGTTCTAAAACTGCAATTATCTACTTCAACTGCAAAAAGTACAAAACAGCTATGCAATATATACATTGAGTCATATACCTATTATCACTGTGACCAATATAATAGCTAGGCTTTCTTCACAATCACATAAGCATTAATATCCGTAGTCGTATTTAAAGCAATGATATGTAAACTGCATCCTACGTATTAAGAGCAGGAAGTTAAACGAAGTTAATCGTCCGCGTACAAGAATTTCTTGTTACTCAAAAGAATGCCATCGTATCCGCCGCGTTTTGAAAAAACCTCACCGCGCACAATATATATTCAAATGTACTAATTAACGGGTCGGATTATAGAAAAGCGTTCCCTGCGCACAAAAAAGGTCATTTGTATTCAATAGCCTTGTTTATAATTAACCAAAAAGGTACTTTTGTCTAGAAACGCCAATTCTTGTCTATCGAAGCAATTCACTACATGTTAATCTATAAGGCTCCACTATTTAGTATTAATTTTAATCTAGAAGTTGTGTAACTTTCGTCTCAAACGAGAATATGTTTGAATCTTTATTTTTATTGTACAAAAAGTTTTTGTTGGTAGTATCGCTGGTTAATCGAAAAATCATGTTGTTGTTTCCATTATTTCCATTTTTATTTTACCAGCTAGTGTTGTAGAATAACTCAATAACGTAAAAATTAAGCACCACGAAAATGGCCAGTTATGTACTTTATCCTTAAAATACGAACATTTTCATTACCCATTCAAATATTGTTTTCCCATTTTATCTTTAATCGTGCGTGGGAGTAAGAGAATTAAAAAACTGAAACATAACACCAGCCAATACCATCACATATGGGAGCTTAACAGGTGGCATCTCATTTGTAAAGGACTACTAAAATTAGGAAAAAAATCATTACTGACAGTTATTAATGGCAAGTTCTTATGCGGGGGATCTTTCCTCTGCTATCCTATACTCGCCTAAACTATAAAATCCAAATTTTAAAAAGCATCGATACCAATCTAGGTAGAAAGGATAGAAAGAAAAAAGATTTTGCACCTGCTGCTTCCTGAGCAATAAATTTTATTAATTTAATTCTCAGCAGTTTACATACATATGCATAATTAAGATATAAAATATCGTAGGCAAAAAAACACTCCAAACCCCATCTTTCTAGCTTTGCAGAAGTCTTATTTGTCCACATCCTGGACTTAAACGAAAAGCATTACACTTCGATGGCAAGTATAAATCTTTTGATCTGCAGTTCCTACCCACAAAGTTGAGAGTAAAAATTGCTTCCTTCTAAAAAAGATTTGTTTAAACTTTATCCATATAACATCTGCGGTAAAGTATCAATATTTTATTTATATAAATAAGTGAATACCTTTTGTGAGGGCGGAATAAAAAATCAGTTACCAATTTCCTTCCTTCCAGTGTTTCTTATTCTTTGCTATATTACTAAAAGAAAATATTGGATTTTATGACTTCCAGCGGTGTTTTATAAATCGCGCAATAAATTTTACTGTTCTACAATAATATACCTCCAGTTCCGTTATTGTCGGCTTTATATTTTATTAATAAACGTATACTTTTTATACGTTTAGTAGTTTGTCGAAATGACTTTGTTTAACAGAGGCATCAAATTTATGCGTTTCTTTTTATGGAAGGAAATTACGCCGAATACCAGCCGCTTTTTGTCTAACGTCTGCCAAAGTGTCTACATACTTATTAAGGTAATTAAAATTTAACTTTCAATGCGCGTAAAATTTAATAACCGCTTTTTTTAAATGATCAATAAGTTTTTCGTCTTACGAGGCAATAGACGGATTGCGACTACTTTTTTATCTTATTATTAATTCTCGTCGGCTATCTTAGCAGGGAATGCTGTCCGGGTCCTTTTTAAAGCACAACCTGCTTTGATACCATAACGTTTTATGACCCATTGTTCCACCTATACTATGCATTTTATTGCAGTGCATCTCTATATGATAACACGATAATGATGCAATATTATTTTATTAATTAAAACCTGCTGCATCTGAAATTTACATTTACCGAGAATTAATTCAATTCATTTTTCTGACAATAATTTAACCGATTAATAAGCAACTTTTATTAAAAATAGCACTGCAGTAAATCGCTAAATTATTAAATGAATAAATAATTTAAATAATTTTTATTTCAATATTAAAACTCTACTATAACATTAGTGTGAACTCATTTAATAATAGGATACACAGAAGACAGTTGCTTTACTTAAAATACTAACTGCATTTAGGTTACTAACTGCTGCAGGACCGCTTTCTGCCCTGATTACTCCATATTGCTGCTACCTACCTACATTACATCTACTTGCCCTGACAATTTAGTTTGTTATCCATTTTTCCTTACAAGCGGTTTCTAGGTTAGATTTGAATAGCGCATTCACTCAAGTGTAAAATTTGCAGCTTACACGGTTTCTATAAATGTTTTCATAACCTTGCTGTAACAACAAATTTACTTTTTAGCATTCTTCCCGCCTCTAATTTCACGATTCACTTATTTCACGGAGCGTTACTTCGTCCATTTAACCAGTTTGTAAACTCAGCCTTTATACTGAATTGAAAAAAGTTATCATTTGAACAGCAGTTAACATATATTTAACTGAATAACTTTTAATTAAATTTTGTAATTGCACTAAATGCAAATGTATTGTCAGCGAGGGAAACAAAAGTTACAATTATGAAAAACGAAGGGTTGATGATATATTAAACATTTACATATCCATTTTATATGTGCATTAATTACATTGACAAGAAGGGTAACTCATTAAATATTCTCTCAGCACAACTTAACCCATTTATTTATGTGAGTTACGTCGGATAACGCATATCCGCGAATTCATTTCTCCGTAATTTAAGACTACTGCGGTTGCACGTCCCAGTAATTATATGCAACATTTGCATTTAACCCAAATGTTCCGTAAGGTTGGTCTTCGACATGTGGCTTTTCCTCGAATAATGTTTGACTCATTCCCTTACTCGTCATAAAAATGTAGGAGTGTACCGGCGAAAACCTATAATTAACGTGATGATCATAACTTAACTAGACAGTAATGGATTTTAGCTAAAACCTTAACGGCAAACCACATCAGGGGTGACTTACTCTACGTTTATCGGGAATTTCCACATTTTTCTGAACTGCATCATAGTGTTTATGGTGACATTTATTTATCAATGTAATGATCAAAAACCTTAGTGGACACATATAGAGACCACAAACAGTATTTATACCGAAGGTGAATTCTGTTGACTGCAGCATTTCAAATTAGTTAGAAAATAATAAAAGAATAATTTGGCAATTTGCCCAATTATTTTCACCGCAACGTTGTCACCGAAATATAGAACGAATCCTACACAAAAAGCTTTAGGACAAAAAATAAAACACGCGACCTTTCCTGCGATAATGCTCATTATATTCTTCTTTTTTCGTTTGTCGTCAGGTAAGTAATTTGAGTTTCTTTATGTAATTTTCTCAGATTACATAAAAATACTTTATCTAATGACATTGGAATCGAGTCGTACCGCTCCATACACACAAGAATACCGGACATTTTTTAATTTAATTTTCCAAAATTGAACCATTAAAATAGTTTAGATAATTTTAGTTGGCTGCTAAGTAAAATACTTCATATGCTTTTATAATGGTCCCCCGATTTACGATCGACATTCCCAAAACGTAAAACTTGGGAAGTCCTGGTTATTAATTAATTAAATTACCTTAATCAATATTTTTATGACCTTTAAATAAACTTGGCTTTTAGATATAGAGGTACACATAAGTAGGAGGTCTAAACCTTATCTAAAATGTAAATGGTTTAAAACTTAATCACGCCCGCAAACGTAGTTCAAGATATTTGGTATACTTTGCAATTCGAATTAAACTGCATTATGCACCGACTGTCAATTCAGTATAAATATTGTTCCATGAAAGCTATAAATAACAAAAGCCATGGCATCGACATTGTGCAACTTTGTACATGCTCGTTCTACAACTGGAAGCAGAAAAGATTGCAAATATTAAACTTTAACTTCATGAAAAATTGATAGCATTTAAAATATAGAATTCCGTTTCTCGAGACCCTTCCTTGCTTTTACGTATTAATAAAGTATGGAATGCCATAAAACAGGTATACACGAAGACTTGAAAAGGACCTGACTGAACAAAAATAAAGCAGAAATACTTTTTTAAAGACGCAATGTTCTTTTTATTTATTTCCATAAACAAGTATAAAATCCTTTTGCCTGGATTAACTCGACACAGCTCAACTCAATGCTCTAACTTATTCATAGCAATATCATTCCAATTTTAATCTAACAGGGTGAAGCAACGCACACTTTCGAATCCGCCGTATTATAATATTCCGTCCTTTCAATGTATCCAACTGAATAAGTAGTAGTTACTTCAAAAGTTTCTATACTGGAGTTCTAATTTAATTTTCTCTCTAAATAAGACAGTTTCACTAAACGTTGTATTTGATACAAGTTTCTTTGCATGCAAATTTGTACATCCAAGTCTTGTTTTTATTACTTTTTGCCACTACATTGACTTTTACTGATGGTAATCAACGCAGCTTTCGTTTGAAGACTTTTTTATTTTGAATCCTATCGATTTTCTGCGGTGAGTTTGTTAATTTCTTGAAGGGCAAGTTTAATAGAATGTGTTTTTAACTTTTTTAAAATACCAAGTGAAAGAGAACGGCCATTTACTACGGCGTAAAGGAAACGGCCTTTATTTGATTTTGAGATAATTTAAATTAAACTAAGTAACTAAATTAACAGTTTCAGACGCAATTTGTACAATTATGTCGTTACCAATAACTCATCACCCATTTTAATTAGTTTCTCTATAATTTACAGCTTAGAACGTCGCTGCCAAAACCAATAGAAATTTCCCCTGCACGACATACGGATCGATTTAGTTGTCATGTTATTGTAAGACGTTCTATCTATTTGCTATGAGGACGCCAATTTTAGTATGTTGAGTAATATAAAACCATCTAGCTTTAGGTGATTTCGGATTGATTGGAATCTACGTACGTACAATATTAAGGTATATTTTTAATGAAATGTTAGAAGTAAGTAGAAAATGCAGACTCCGCAAAAACCTTAAGGTTAAAAATTGAGTTGAAACTTTGAAACGCCAAGAGGCACCATTGCCGCCTCTCTATATTAAAAAGTGCATCAAGAAATTTCTCGCGAACATTTCTGCAACTGAAATCGCATTAGTGGCATTCCTTGAAGAATTCCATTTAATGAAGTGGTGAGTAGAAATTGCACAACCCGCTACCAAAGGCATGTTTATCTTTCCTTAAATACACATGCATTCGCAACGTTACGGTTTTAATGAAGCTGGTTATATTCAGGTCAGATTACAAGAATGCTGTAGTTAAATAATAGATTGTGCAGAAATAGACAATAAAAATAACAAAGTTCCTTCATAAAATATTATAGGCGCAATTCGCAGAATATACGTGACATATTTCATAAATGCATCATTGCAAAAAGACTCTTCCAGAGTTAAAACAAAATGCAGAAAACGTCCTGCTAAGGTAGTAGTAATAATAATAAATAATTAATAGCAATCAACTCCAGGTTTTTTCAACGGTTGCTAGTCCGGTTAAATGACCTTATGTTAGTTGTATCAGTTAGAACTAGTCCAGCAACTGTGCTTGTTCCATTTACTTTAGCTGCTACAGCTGGATGCTTCTGTCCTTCTTCTACGCGGTCAACGAAGAAAGATGTTGGTGCGCGCGCTGAAGAAAGAAGTTAGACGTTGCGCTATACTTTTTAAAATGCACAGTGTAGGACGGTCATTAGACAAGTTGCAGTTTTACGAACTATGATTTACCGGTTGGGTAGGTGAACTAGTCCGCATTCGATTCCCGCCTTGGGTAGGCATGTAATGGTAAACATCATGGGCGGCCTGGATAACAAACGATGCATTTATACTCAATCCACCACAATTTTGCATTAATGTAAACACGAAATATCGTGAATATAAACCTCTCTTCATCAATTTAGATTTCCTTTGTTCTGGAGCAGGATGGCTGCTGCAAATCTGAAATTGACGTCATCAATTGCTTATATTTATTTATAATAATTCCAATCAACGATTGCTTTCTCTATGTTCAAACTAAAATCTGGACGTTGTTGTGGAAGGAAGAAAGTTGAAGTTTTCGGAATTCTTCGACAGCACTTGTGTGCTGGATACCATCGATTGCCTATATAATTGAGATACAAATGCGAGTGGAGTTAATTGATAAAACTGGTTTCCCGAATTATAATCGAGCCAACCAAAATAGAAAACCAGTGGGCTGCCATAACGCGACGTACTTGAAAATCTAGATCTCTGTGGTATGCAAATTGAATAATTTATTGTCTACAAGATATGATAACTCTTGAAAGTATTTTTAATGCGGCAACGTTTCGTCATAAATTGTTGTCTTCCTACTGCTGCCATGAAGAAATGAAGATATATCTTTAAAGCTTATTAGGTTTCCTACTGGTACAAATTACAGCTCTTAAACTCAAATTCGATGGAACCAACTATCGTATTTTTTCCAAAACTACATCTAAAAGTATTTCAATTCATACAACTACTGTTTTCTTGCTTCCAGAAGAATACGCAAGAGTAAGATATCTATACACGTCGCGTTTTGGCATGGACAGTGATACCGTTGTTCCAATTACTCTTATCAGTCGGAACACTTCTGCGAAAAAGTGTGCAAAATATATTTGCATTGAAAGCGATAACTCTGTAACAGTACCTAACTTATTCAAGGAATGATGTTGGGGAACTGATATTGTAATCTAGGGTTAAATTTTTATTATAGGATGGTCAACACTATCAATCTGTTCTCTTTGACAATTTTCGTATAACCAACTTTTCAGTTAGTTTTAAAATATCACCTAACTTTCTTAATTATAAGCTATTTTATGCATGAGCCTTTTTTAAATATGGTTAGATTAACAGTTAAATCTATATCGGCGCAAATTAAGACGCTTGAAGATTACTAACACTCAAAATGCAAATGAACTTGTAAATTTTATAACCTGAATAAGCCTTTAACAACCTCAGTTAATTAATAAGTCGTATAGTTTTACTGTTGGTGCTAATCACAAGCTATCTTACAAATTACAGCTGGAATTGACATGTATTAGTACAATTTTGTACAAATTTGTTTTCCAAATATTCTCTGATACGAGATATACGTTTAGGCATATTTCATACGTGCGATAAGTAATCAAATTTATGGATAGAAACTTATAGTGTGCAAGTAATATTTACACAATTACACGTGCTCACATAAGGTTTCCGACATAAGTGGTTCAATTAAATAAATATTAAGTAATACGATCCTCGGTTTTAAATTTACACCTGTTAATACTTACGTTTTCTGTGCATAAGTAAATAATTCGATAAGAAACTCTTCTAAATACTTTTACAATAATAATTCTGGATAAGGAAACTATCTACATATTTAAGTTTTTGCTCGACCATATTCACCCCTCGCGTTCATATTTGCAGCAAAATTCAGATAAAGGACCCTTCTAGGCTTATCGCAACCGATCATATTCGGAATGCGACCTTTGAAAAAGTGAGCGATTAAAAAACTCACTGCGATAACTAATAGGTATAACCATAAATTTTAAAACTTCTGAGCATCAATCATAGAAACCGTCCAAAAATAGGACATGCATGAAAAATCATAAAAATAAACTAGAGTTATAAATTGTGTCCGTTTGGAAAACAAACCCGTGACTTATGTATTGATAAGTGATAAACCATAAACGCCAACTTATTATTGAATTCAAGAATAAATATCATTATTCTTTAGATGGATAAGCTTTCTTAATGGAAGCGCTTATGAAATGAACACAGTTTTTTTTATTTATTTTTTTTAACAAAGCTTACTTTGGGGCTGTGAATGTTGCACGTACGATGAATAGAAATGGGCTGGGTATATGTATGTATATCGCACAAAGTCGTGAAGGGTTTATTAGCAGAAAACAAAGCAGAGTCTCTGGTCGAGGTGCCCATTGTCCTAAAGATTACATGCGCTAAGTGGCCCTGCACAAAAGCAAGTCTCGTCATGGTCCTTAATGATGCTGATCCTCAGCAGATAGGAAATGATTGCCGCATTCTGACGATAGGACATGTTGAATGCAAACTAGATTTACAACGTTTTATGGTGCAATTAATTGTTAAGAACTCTGTCATTACACTATTTGGAACACAATCGCTTTATTTTCAATACAGACCTACCAATTACCGCCATTTGGATTCTTTTGAATTATTCAGCTTTCCTGCCTCTGCGCTACTCAGAAAAGCTGCTAATTAAGAAAATGCGCACATAAAAGGTGCTACGAAGAATTATCTACATGCAAATGTATTTTTTTCAACGAAATTATCAAATCCAAAGTTTCATAAATAATGCAGTCCTCGTTCTTGTTGTTTCTTTATGCATCATTCTGTGTAAGTGTCTTATTCGTGTTAGGTCATCCTACTTGTAATTCAACGTGTCATTCAATGCAAATTTACAGCAGTAAAAGTGATAATAAACACATGTAATAAGTTTTAATTTCAATACTAATTGATTGTGCCCCTTGCACGTACGCTAGCACAAGGCAGGCAGTTTGTGATAAATTGTACGATTCACTGACTAAATGTGAGATAAGTATCGTTTTTCAAATATGTATAGAGTTGCATCATGGAGATATAAGGTGAAAAATAAATAATAGGTAAGAGACCTTTTTGCTACATGCATATGCGCATAGAGAATCGTCAACTTAATATGAATCAGAGGTATAGGGCGAGGGAAGGGAAGGAAGTAGAGAGAGAGATAAATGAAAAATAGTTGATGTGGCAAAAAAAGTTCTGAAACATTTATCTATGAATAAATATTTGTATATTCTTGGACTTGTAATTATATATATTTTTATAATCTTGGGTACGTATATATAGTCCTTATAAAATTAAATGCACTTTTCCTTACGCGTTTCGCAGTTTGACCGCTTCATTTGTTATATTTCCTCTGATGAAGCGGTCAAACCGCGAAACGCGTAAGGAAAGGTGCATTTAATTTTATAAGGACTATATACCCAAGATTATAAACATATATTTATCTATGAATGAAAAGTACTATTAATAACAAAGAAGCTTTAGGAATTGTGTGTGTGATATGTTGCATTGCTCTTTTAATGTAATAAATAAATAAAAACTTTAATGTTAATGTTGTCATTCTCGTACAATTAAAATATTTGAAGAAAAATAATTAATATAAACTTACTACTTACTACTGAAAACATAAAAAAAATTTTGTTAAAGAATAGGAATATGTAATTATATTTTTTATGTTGTCATAAATATTCATGAAGTAGCAGTAGGTAAGTATAAAGAATACATTTTTATGCGAGTTGGTAAAAGTACTTGTACTTCTTTGTTTACTTTCGAGTGCTTGGACACGCCACTTGACAACTTCTATGCAGTCGCCTAATATTTGTCGAAGAGTGACAAGGCAAGACAAGAAATACATGGTGCACATTGTTCATTGAAACTCGGACGTAATGTTCACATCGCATTTATTTAAATAGTCTTTCAACTGGTAGAAAATATACACAAATTATACAAAAAATAATGAACAAATAAATACATCTATATACAAAAATGTACAAAAATAATACAAAGGAATAAAATTACACGTTTCTGTTTCTTACATGTAGTATTCTTTAAGTCTTTGTCATTTAATATCTAATCAGTCAAGAAAGTTATCACACAAGGTAGGCTGGACCACCACCTCCAGACTGCATCATCACATGTGGCCTCCAATGAGGAGGAGCAGGTCCTCGTCTTCCGGAACCTCCACGTTCCAGAGTACTGTAATCTGAGTCTATACTAGAATAAATATGGTCGGAGAGAGGCCTGGGCTCTTGTACTCGCCTAGCAGGCCTTGGCGACGGAGTGGCCGTCGTCGCCGAAGAATAGTTGGCTTCGTCGGCCTCGTGCACCATGCCAGCACTGTAGGCAGGTGGTGGATATTGCAACCCCGGAGAAGGTGGAGGAGGAGCTTTGATTTTCTCTGGATATGTGTGACTTGACGTACCGTTGGCTACCACACGCGACTCGATCGTGTAATTGTTTATGTTTCGCCTGTAATTGGCGTTGATTTTGCCCCTAGGTTCTACAGATGGCATTGCATACCTTAGTTTTTCCCAAAACCTCTTTTCTCCCCATCTAACCCTGTGGCCAGTCTTGAGGTAAGGGCGCAGTTCGGGGTCGAGTTCGGCTTCAGGAAGAGGACCTTCTTCGAGGACGACCAACTTGAAGACCCTCCCCTTGAGCGCTTCATGCAAGGCTTGGCGGAGTTCGAACCTGGACCACTCCGTCTGCAGGAAGTTCCTCGTGAGGACGATGATTACTCTTCGGCTGGCTTCTGCTGCTTCCAGAACGGCCGGAGCGGCGTGCTGCAAGTAGGCGGCGTGCGGAAGATCCCTGTAGTGTAGACACAGCTGGAAGCCCGTCTCCAGCTCTGCCGCTAGCGACTGCACCACCCACTCTTCGTCTTTAGGACTGTAGCACATGAAACCGTCGTACAATTTGTCTCTGTCTTCGAACTGTTTGGCGGCGTCGGTTCGGAAACTGCACAGCCTCACCCCGTATTTCGAGTACAACCAGACTCGCACTGTATCGCGAAATACAAACCACAGCACAAGCGTCAACAACAAAAGCAGAACCACGCAAAAAGTCACAATTACCATTGGTAAATAATCTGATACTAGCATACTGTCTATGACGGAGCCTCCGGCGTAGTAATCGCTACACGCGGTGCTGTTAAAGTCTAATTCACGTCTTTGTGGCGGTTTCGAGTCCGTATTATAACACATAATGTCCGAACTATCGATAACTTTAGCGGCGTTGTCACTCACCCACGCCGTCAGTTCTTGCAAAAATTTGCATCGACACGACCACAAATTGTTTCCAAGAGTCAGTTCGATAATGTGCCTGTTGACTGACAATTCCCACACTGGAAAAGTAACTAGTTTGTTACCGTCCAACCTCAGAATTTCCAACGATTTCAGAGGCACGAGCGTCGTATTTGCTATGTAAGCAATAACATTATTCTGCAAATGCAACTCCTTCAGATGAGACAGATGTTCAAACTCGTACCCTCTCAATTCATAAATTCTATTATCTTCCAAATGCAAAGTCCTCAAAGCATTCAGTCCGTTGAACGTCCGGTTCTGAATTGTTTCTATTCCACTGGCGTTCACAAACAACACGCGCATATTTTTCCTGCCAATGAAGACGTGATTTTGTAATTCTTTGAAATTATTTCCGTCCAAGTACACTTCAGTCGCGTCCATGGGAAGGCGGTGCGGAATATCGACGGCATCTTGGCCGGAACAATCGACGACGTTGGTGTTCCACGTTTGGTCGTGGTAGCAGGAGCAATTAGATGGGCAAGTCATTTCGCAATCGCAAGCATCGAAATCGCAGCAATGGCAAAGGGCGAAACAGTGAGTTTCGTAAGTACACAGGAAATCACCGGGTTTAGCCCTGACTAATGGCATGTGCGCCATGCCCCTTGCGTGTGTCATGCGGCACATTATATTTTCCAGGTCCATTATGCGGGGATACTGTCGAGTCGCGGACATATTGTTTATTCTCTGGAGCCACTCCATGGTGCAATCGCAGTTAAAGGGGTTGCCACCCAGGTAGATCTCCGGCAACGACCGGTTTGCAGGAACGGGCGTGAGACGCAACGAGTTCAAGTCCAAGTTCACCAAGTCATTAGCGTACATGTCCACTCGTGCAAGACTAGTTTTATCTAGGAACGTGTTAGCGTGTACTGTTTTTATAAAGTTATTATTTATGAACAACAGTTCCACACTGTTTGGTATAGCCATTGGAGATATATCCGTGATCCTGTTGTGACTAGCGTCCAGTGTTTTCACTCTTATTTCATTTTGGATCTTGTAATAATTTGCCAAATGCTCGATGAAATTCGAATGGATATCCAACCACTTCAAGTTGCTCGGTATGAAAGCGTAATCGAACCAGACGAGATGGTTTTCCGACAAATTAAGCCAAAGCAAACTAGCAAGAGTTGCAAAAACTCCGTTGATGTCGGTTAAGAAATTTTGATCCAACCTTATAGCTTCAATTTGGGTGTTTCTCTCGAAAGTGCCACGTTCGATGTTTTGAATTTTATTTTTTGCTAAATTCAACACTTGCAAGCTCGGCAAATCCCAAAGCATACCTTTCGTTAAATTCCCAATGTTGTTGTCGATCAACCGGAGTCCAGTCAATTGCATGAGATTTTTAAACGAACCATTTTTAAATTCACTAATTTGATTCTCCCCTAAATCGAGCGTCTTCAGAAACGTCAACTCTTGCACAGCGTCAGGAACTTCTTGAAGAGCATTGGAACTTATGTCTAGTTCCTTAAGATCAGAGCAATTATGGAAAGCTCTACTGTCGATATTGACGATAAGGTTGTTGTTTAAAGTTAATTTGCTCAATACGAATAAACCGTTGAATAGCAACGGTCCGATAGAATTTAAGCGATTTTCAGCGAGATTTAGAGTGTGTAAGTTGTACAATGGCAAAAAAGCGTTGTCTTCGATGAAGCCGATGGAATTGTTTCTTAAATCGAGAATTTGCAGAAAAAATAGATCCTTGAATGTGCGTCCATCGATGCGAGTGAGTCCATTGTGCGATAAATTGAGAACAATTAAACGTATCAATCCCGTAAAAGTCCCAGAATCAATATGTCCACTAGTCAGTTGGTTTCCTGACAAGTCAAGCACTAATAATTGTTCGAGTCTGTGGAATAATCCTTTTGCTAGCGAAAACAAAGAATTATTCTGCAAATGCACTTCTCGGAGTTCGCGAGAGCCCGCGAACAATCCTTGAGGCAGAACTTCTATCTTGTTGTCTGATAGGTCGAGTATACGCAACGACACGAGTCCAGCAAGAGCTTCACCGGAGACTTCACTAATGTTGTTGTGCTGCAAGTTGAGTTGTTGCAAACGTCGTAAGCGGGCGAATCCTGAGGTCTCCGAGAGGGATCGCAGTTCGTTGTAAGATAAATCCAAGTTCTGCAAATCGCTGCTGCAACTGGAAGTTCTAGACACGCCATCACCAAAACCGAGTCTCTCGGAACTTCGGATTCTGTTCCTTGTCAAATTCAACGTTTGCAAGTTAGACAAGGGGCAGAAAATTCCTTCGGGCAGGGCCCGCACGTTGTTGTCGGCCAAATTTAAAATTTGGAGCTCTTTGAGGCCGGTCATGCTTGCACCGGACATTTCCAGACTTTTACTAAAACCCCATTCTGCATTGAAGGTATTTATGGAAAGTTTGCGCAGGTTGGACAATCCCTCGAAAGACTTCCCTTCCAAATTTAACAACTTGCAGCTCTCCACTGTAAGCTCTTGCAAGTCGTGAAGTCTTTGGATTCCTTGCACAGGGAGTGCGCTTTCGAAGAACAGTTGGTCGCTGCACAGTATTCTTAATTTCGAAGTACCTTCAACAGGAAGCGCACTAAGATTAGCACCGGATCCGTCGAGAGTTCGCAATCTGCAGGTGATGGCTAGTTTAGTCGTGGTGGTATCATTGTTATCCGGTAGCCAAGAACACTGTTCGGGGCCGTCAAACTTTGCGGTCACTAGAGATACTGCTACCAGCACACTGCTAAACACTTGCAGCCACATTTTGGTGCTTTAACAAAGTTTTCAACACACAGCTTCGGTTATACTCAGCATTTCACACATAGTATATAGTATTTTTTCGTAATTTACACGTACATTTTACATAAACATTGTTGCGCGCCTAAGAACTAAAGTGTTTGTAATGACCGTATAGCGGATGTATTGACTCTCGTGAGACAAGGTTGTGCGAAGCAACCTTCTTCACAGTCCGCGCAACACTGAAAGTCTGTAACGCGCTACTGCAGTATATACAAGGATTTAGAATTTAGACTTCACGCAAGCGCCCTTTCAGTACCGACACCCGCCGCTCTCCGAATATGGCGCTAGTGCACGGTTAAGGATACGTATGTTCGTGTTTCCGTGTGTCTCTTCCCCACGCATTCATTTACCATCAAACAGGAGGAGAGATTACTACTGGAGGAACTTTTCGAACGGTTCGGCAGCGCCAACGACACCGTGCAGATAATTCCGGACTTTTCGTTAAATAGAGTTTGTTAAAACTACCCTTTGGTATACTTCCCGGGTTTCCTACAATTTTGTTGCTTGCGAAAACTTGGCTACAGATATTATACGAAAATATTGAATATTTAAATTTAAGTTTTGCTTATTTTACGTCAGCTGTTAACATTTTTACTTATCTACACTAGCACAATTGGCACACAGTTAAATATGATCATTTCTGTATTGATAAGTTCTTCGAAGTACTGTTAAAAAAACAACTATATGTATTCTAGATAGTATAGAGTAATGTTTCCGGTAAATAATAATAAGTGCGATTTATTTACATATTAAAAACAACTAAATTATGAGTAACAATGAATCATTGAAATCTAAACGTTTTGCCCACACCCGCACAATTGGTGGAGGCGCACCATTAAATCTTTTCACTTAGGTACCTATATATAAAAATTAATGTTAATATAAAATTCCTATATCTAAATAAATAATAAAGACACTACACAGGTAATAACTAAAAAAACATGTAGTATATCTAGACTGAACATTATTGAAAATTAATTATTTTAACATTGTCCTCAATATTAAAAAAAACTATAAAATAAACGTACAGTGTTAATTATGTGCCTATGCAAGAATAATCGATATTTCCAAACCACCCATCTATACAAGAATTATCCACACGGGAAATATTCCTCCCGACTGACAACTTTTGAAGATAAAAATAATTAAAAAGTTCGTTCTAAAAGTCTCTCCGAACTGGTTCTGAAATTATAATCATCGCCATTATTTTTCAGGGTATACACATGTGCATTCAGAACAACTCAGCAAGTTGACGGACAGACAGATATTTTGAAGTTTTCTGTGCATTTGAGTAAATACGTAAACAAGGTGGACTCCACATCTATTATGGCTGTTGACAGGTATTATATTCTGTGAAGACCTTACCTGTGAATTCCCTCTGCCTATCGTCAACTAACTCTAATCCCAGATTTCACTTTTTGCTCTTTAGCGACTGTTAATATGAGAACATTCTATGGGAAATAGATATAAAGCACAAAGGATCAATTTCGCCAATTCTTGAACACTTATAAAAAGTAGGTGGGCACATCTCAGTTTACTTAAATGTGTCGTTTAAAAATACAAAGTGCATCAATATAAAAAAGGTAATAATAGTAAAACAGGTTGATAAATCTGTATACATTTAAGCCACAAGAGTAAATTTACTGAGCGCTTTTATTGGCAGTTGACTATAGATATATTGCATATATTACTTAATAAAACATAATGTAACGATATCCAGTATATGATGTGTGAAATGAAATAATAAATCTACTTTTTCCAATAGCAGCTCGCTGAAAAATTACAGCGAAATGTGGCGGTAATCTAGTGAAAAATGTATATCTCACATATAATGAAACTGAAAATGTGCTATTCCGAATGAAAAATCGTTCTCAAATCTGTCCCGGCGAAATGACTAAATGTCACATTTGAAATAATTGCGACCATTTATATTATTCGAATTTTCTGTCAAATATTTAATCGAAGTCAATTCCGTCGACAATAATTGGATATTTTACAACAAAATAAAAAGGAAACAGTTTAGGATAACGTGATTTAACTAGTTAATATTTTTAGTCGTTATTATAATTAGTCCTCCCTTATGAACAACTAAACACATACATATTTTCTTGCTGATATTCTGTTTGTGCAGAAAGACATTTACAAATAACCACGTAAACTTTCTTCATATGCTTTGAACTTTACTGCCACAGATATTTATTACTTACCTGCCTTTTCTAGATATATTCGTTGTAAACCTACCTGTTATTAATACTACATCGCCTACAACATGGCCAGTAGCAAAATAAAAATCAATAAACCCTATTCTACTGCTAAAGATAAAACACCATATTTACCAAATATTAGAGTAAATTGTTTTATTTGAACCAAGTCAAGGATAAAGTGATGTAGAAGAAATAAAATTGCATTTATTAATATTTGCTAATTCCATCAGTTGGGTCCCCTGATCTTTATGTATTTTTATTATACCTAATATAAATGTAATCTTTTTCAAAAAATCAATTCACCTAATGGAGAAGACCAAAACAGCCACGCACTATCTTAAAATGTTGTTAGTTCTTTAAAGCACACAATTTTATAGTTTAATTATAATTAAAACACTATAGTAGATTGCATTGTTTCTCAAAATGAATGCGTTTTAGCGTTTCATTTTTTTTTATTGAATTTGAAAGTTTTAGCCACTAGTATAACGATTGTGATTTCTTTATTCCTCTTTTTGCAGACTTCATATTAGGCAAAATGTCAGCTATGCAAATAGGACCCATTATTTAACTATGTCAATGCTATCGGTAAATATTAGATCTTTAGATAAAAGTAAAAAATATAGTTTAGCATGATTTAATTTAACTTTTTTTTTCCATTTTCAGAGATTAATATTTATTAGCCGTTATTATAAGCGCCTAATCTCCGATATAGGCAACTAAAACGCGTATTTGTATTTTGTTGCCTATGCTATACTATGCAAGATCTATTTATGTATAAATAACAATCTTTATTCCTATGCCAAGAACTTTATAGCCATGCATACTTTTTTACAAACACAAGAAATATGATACACAGTCAAATTTTCTTAGCAATACAGTAATAATAATTTTATAAAATGCACTTAAAACAGCTTATGACAGGCAACCTATAGCGCCTCACTATAAAATTATATATGTAATACGGTATGCAAAGTCCAAGAAAATAAGAAAAGCATTATATATGTAATGATGCCTTAAAATCTGCACTGCCCCAATGGGTTGTAAGGGCAACCTGTTCAGAACATCCCCTACCTACCTTTTTATACTACAACTTTATTGTTCCAGTATATTTGTGCGTATGCAACCACTATACAGGGGAGCATTTTGGGTGGTCCTCTTACGACTTGATTAACCAATAAACAATTCATGATATTTGCCAGCCCTGTAACTCCAGTCGACCATGTTTGAACTGTAAAGCTATTGCTTGCATCCCACTGCATTGTTCATTCATGACCCCTATAACCCATACTGAATCACTTCTACAAATTTTATAGAATTTGCACAGCTTCTGCAATCCGCTCCTCCGTTGAGCTATAAAAATAATTAGGTTATACTGCCTCCTAGAAATTTAATGCGGGAGTATCAGAGACGAAACAATGGATAGGTCTGTAGAGGATTCCTTGCATTCAGAGATGCAAACACTATTTCATTCGTTTATATTACATTGGGACCGGCGAGTGGGAAAATGGCTAGAAGGTACACTTTAATTAATTATTTAAACCAAGTTTATTGCAGTACAGTGACTTTTGTCAATATAAAATAAAACCAAATAGCCGGAAGGAATCCAAGTGGAAAGCTTCACTGAAATTTTATTTACATAGAAGCAATAAGGTAGACACCCCGACAGAACCGTTTGTCTAAATTCTATGAATGAGGAATAGGTATGTGAAATATCTGTAATATCTCCCCCCTAGACCAAAACGTATGGTCGATACAATCGGCATAATTTATGGCTGTTAAACAAGAAGCATTCAGAACTATGATAAGTAACTACATAAACTTGATTTGATTGCACACTTATCTAAAGTTATGGAAATCTCATGTTACAATCGTTGCCTGCGGTATTCCTATAAAGGCTTATCTAATGTTCCTCTGTTGTCTAATCGAGAAAAATTGAGACTTTAGATAAATTTCTGTTACACACTAGGAAGTTGAAAGGACGCAGAACAAATTGAGGAACACATACGGACGTGAAGAATTTATTGATTTATATGAAAAAAATGATAAAAAAAAATTCCAAAAGGAACATTTTTATTTGGTATACGTATAAGGTAGGCACGCGTTCTTAGAATTTCCTTATATGTCCGATATGTTCCACGCCTCGACAACACATATAAAAGACAAATTCAAAGCAATATGAATAAAACACAATCGAATTTCCAGTGTCTTGATGTAAAACATTCGCCCAGCGAGCGATCCCTTGCTTTCAGATGTGACGTAGCTTCCTAGCTGCGACAAAAGGAATGAAAAGCATCTGTGATGTCCATTGAGGCGGCTAGCGAAAGCCTCAGAGATCTGTCGGGAAACCTTTCAACTAATTAATGTCTTTCAGGGAAGGCATGTCATGAGATTAGAAATGCTATTGCTATTTATATCAAAGCGGTTTGAACCTAAGGTCAAACAGGATAAAACATTCTGAACATTTTATTTGAGGTTCAGCAGATCATATATAAAAATCGAAATCAATTTGGGAAATGGAAACTTTGAATATATCACATTTGACGCACAAATTTGGAAAATGGTTACGTAATAATTAAGGAACTATTGTATTAGTTTTAAAACTATAGTTCATGTTTACTTCAAAGTACAACATGGGAATGCGTTAATTACTTAATACAAACCAGAGATGTAAGAGAAACCCTATTTTTTCAAAATGATGAATTATATAAAGACTGCAAATGTTTTAAATGATTACATCGCCGCCTGAAATTAAATATCTACTTAGGGATTGCACACTTCTCTGGCGAGTAATGTATTTTTCAGGGCAACGTTTTAAAGTCAAATGTCATTCAAATGTTAACGACCGCACATTCAAATGGCGCAGAGAATAACACTTTTTCCAGACTTTCGTGTTTATAAAGTAAATTCGCCGAAAAAGTTGGAAGAAAAATCCCCGCAGTTGTTTGTCTCATTTGGTTTTATTAAAACATTTCCAAAGTAATAGAGCAGCATGTCAAAGAGCACGTGATTGCGACTGGACTAAGAACAGTAAACGGGAGAATAACTATAAAAGGATTCACGTTAATTTTCTTTTTCCTCTTTCGTAGTGGATGAAGCTGCGCAACAAGAACACAATCAAGGACCTCCTCCGTAGTGGAATTATAAGGATTTATTTTCTAAGGATTCTTATACAACTCTATATTTGATTTTGACCACGAGAACCACCCAAGGACGTGAAGTGAAACGCTGGCTTATATTGCTCTATTTTGATTTATATTGTGATACTTTTTTTGCATTATACGGGAAATGACGAGAGCTTTTTATAGAACAATGCTCTAAAGTTTCCACGTGATGTGGCTCGCATTACATGCCTTACCGATCGCATTTCATTTTAAGGTTGTGTTATGGAAATTACATTTTATATTTTCGTTTTATTTTCTTTGTTCAAACGTACGGAGAATTTATGTCGCATATTCTATGTCACGTAGGTTAAATTCAAGAATATATTGATTCCCAGATTTTTAAACTGCCTTGCAAGATTTTTTTTATAACACACGGATGTCTAAAATTACAAAGGAACGAAGAGAATCGAAATATGTATAGGTGTATACATTGGTAACCTTATATTTCAGTACAATTTTCAGACCCTTAGCCAGACAGTTTAAAGCGCTTGATATCCGAGTATAGTACTTCGTTTACCTTTGGTTTTTACATCAGAAAAGACAAACATATTTTTATAGTCATATGTTTCTTTATTTATTATTTACATTAATTTACTTGCTAATTTAAAAAGTCGCTTTTAGTGAGAGAACGTCCGGTCCTGATTTTATTGATCAATTCGTTTCAATTACCCCAGGAGGAGAAAAAACAGCACGTGTAGCCATTCTCCTAAAGCAACGCATCAAAGTAGCCCGTAAGTATGGCACAAGAGGGTTGAGCTGACTTTAATTTACTAATCTTGCGGTAAAAAAGAGCGCGGTCTACATCTTACACGGAATTTAAACATCCCCATGCACGATCAGTGTTGGATCTTCTGATAGATTACTTAATCAAGGACATGCTTATCTCTCTCGCATCTTCCATTTGCACAAGATTGCTCCAGAACGTTTGTCCGTTATCTAAATCGGGGTAGACACACGTAAGTGTTTTTGCTCCCGGACAAATTCAGTTTCGGAAGACAAGTGGTGTTAGTAGGATTCTGCTCTTGATCGAGCAGTTTCGCTACTTTTTCTGCGAATTCGACGGAAGGAATTAATGTAAATCTAATGGATTCTTATATATAGGATGTTGGAGGGCTTTTCTCTAGAATCTGCCTCCCAAGTTTTTATACTTATACAATTTCCCTAAAAGCGTATGGGAATTTTTTTATCTCGATTCTGACAAGTGAGACGTAGAGAAGATATTTTTTTAAATATTTTATTGTACAAATTATTTACATATGTATATTGATAAGACTACATTTCCTGCTAATTGTTATCTTCGAATACATTCGTCTTGTACCTAAATCTTCGGTGCCTGACAAAGTAATTCGATATTTATTCGAGTTAACTGAACGGAAAAGAGTCCGACAAGACTACGCAAATGGAAGTATAATAGAGGTATCCTCCTGGAATATATACGTTTCCACGAGTGAAATTGCATCTCGACACAAAAAGCAATTGCTTGAATCTATTAGTAGGAATTTAATATCCAGCTCACGTATTTGGGCGTCACGTTATACCTATCCTTGCGCGTTGCTTAACAAAAAGCCTGTATTAAATTAGCGGATGTGCAGAAAAAGTCAAGTGAAAAGGAAGTAATTCCGTTCTCGGTTACGCACCGCTCATTCTGCAAAAAGTTAAATCCTTTTAATGTTAAATCTTTTGTCGTTCTTTTCAGGACAATCGTTTAATCGAATTAACGATTCACGGCCGTTTTCAATTGCCTATGTGTTTCAGGGAATTTCAATGATGATTCCGCTAAATTGGACAGAGTATTTTAACGTACGATGTTTTCGCTAACGCAGCTAAAAATCGTCAATACTTCCAAACCTGTTTCTAAATTTGTTACATTCTTTGCCTAAATTAATTTTGTGTAAATACTTTTGTACTCTTCTCGGAGAGTTTTTGATTTAATTTACAGGGAAGGATTGATAATCATAAATCAAACGTAATATTTGGATGGAAACATGGAAGCCCAGCGCTGGTTCCATTATCCCCAATATGAGTAAAAAGTTTCCCCGCAATGTCATTAATTGCAATTATATTACATGTAGGCATACAATTAAAGGCCAACAATGCTAGTCACGGTTGCGTATTGAAACAAACAAATTTTCATTTTCGAACTGGAACGGGAAAGAATAAAAAGAGCTGAACAATAAAAAGCGGGGTTGATTGATAGACGGGGGTCAGGGGTCAACCTCTGATAGATGGAAGCACGGTCAGCCTACGACACCCCCACCATTGAACTTATTACACGAGATGCGGGAAACAAAGTACAGGGTGTTTATATTTGTCCAAACTTTTGGAGGTCCACGATTTAATATGACAATGATTGAATCCAGTCGTAATGGATAATTTAATTTAATGCTTTGTCTTTCGCTCCGTTGTGTGTTTTTCGCAACAAATTACTATTACCCTTTTTATATGCCATGTACCAGACTAGCTTTTCCCTGCTTCGCTTATGCCGTCCTGAATACTTGTTTTCTGCCTGCGAGTTTCCCGGCCGTGAAACATTTTTTCACACTACACAACACGTTAACGCTATTTTAGCCATTTATTTTCAACGAAGGATGCGTTGATATAAATGGGTTATAATCTATTACCGATTAAGACAATTTATTTGGGCCGTATTTTATTGCCCGGTTTATGGGAAACTTGTTAACATAACTGTCTTGTTACGGATTACAAAGCTGTCACTGCGGCTAAGACAAATATTTAATATGAACGTTCAGAATCCTTCAGACACTTATATTGCAAATCGTTAAATTTATGCTTGCCATTTAAAATTTCTATCTAAAGCGTTTTATAAAACGTCGGCATTGTTGTCAACATGATGTATCTCTTTAATACAAACAACATCATTTATTGTGAAACGTCGCATATCGCACGTGATCCGTTATCTGCATTATCGAAAGGCGCCTCTCTTGACTTCAGGATCCATCAATCCCTGCCATATGATGTTGATCATACCATCTAGAAAGAGATGCATATGTGCATACATAGAAGAATTAAGGGAGAAACTTATTTGTATACACCATGTGCTATGCAATATTGTATACAATATTTAAAGTTCTTAGCTAATTGTGTTGATTGTATTGCCCTATTATCTTATATAAACAATAATAAGTACAAACAAAAAAATGTACTAGACCAGAAGAACTTTTGCGAACATGCCGGCTTTAAATGTATTTACGTAGGTAAACTTAATAAAGATTTACAACGAAACACCTAGCAAAAGGTCGCAGAATTCCAATTTGAAATGAATACAAAACGGTTGGTTGTTTAATTCTGGCGTTTAAATTATAATAATTATGATAAACGGCGGACGTAAATCACAATGGTGTATATGTACTTAAAACAAATTTAAACGTTAGGTTTGTATCATACCCACGATAACCCTAAATATTACAGTTTATCTAAGCATTATCGCACACATTCCCTTAGGGCTGCAAGGATAACGGGACATAAAGACCCAGGACACGCTCAAGATGCAACTATCTGTTTCAGCTTTCGGCTTGCCTGATGTAAAGCATCCCTGGACTGCTAGGGGTTGTTTCCAAATTAATTTATGTTTATTGCAAACAAAAAACCCTCCCCCCATCCAAAGTTTGCCACGCTTGCTATCATATACTTCAGTTTATTAGTGTAGATATCTTCTGAGAATTGTTTGGATATATGAATTCGCGGCATTCTGTTAAATTCAAACAAATCGTCCGCCCCCGAGCTGCCTTGAAGCCTGCGTGAAGGGACACACGAGATCTGAATATTATTGTTTTTTACGTTGAACAAGATAAATCGTCGCTGTACAGAATATATTCGTGCATTATACCAAATACCAATTCGTACTTATTATATCTATCAATATCTTTTGCGGTTTCTTAATTTATCCCAGGTTGCCTATAGAAGCGAATAATAGGGTGAGGGCGGATAATAAACGTGTGTGCCATACAAGAAAACAAGGTTCGTTTGCCCTGAAATACGCCTAACTAAATTTTATTATACGCCGAGGAACCTTTATTCGCTCGCAGAAAGAATTATACTAAAGTAAAAGCTTCATTATAAAGCTCTAAATAGAGTTTATGTGGATTAAGCGAGAAGTATGCGCTCAAAGTTTTCAAAAGTTATAATGCACAAGAAGACTCTCTCAGCTGCATTGATTTTGCTGCAGGAAGTATACATATAATATTTTAAGGAATGCCATTTTCATAAGCTTCACATATCCGTTCATACAGTTGCATGTACGTCATTCCAAACTGCCTTCGACGGCTGAAATGTTTGGCCTCGGCGTGTAATATTTTTAAAAGCAAACGTATACATTCTCCAATAAAAGGGATATTCGATATCTTCGTTAATAGCCCTTGAAATAATAAACTCCCTACTAATGGTTTCACGATAAGTTAACAATAATGCACTATAACCACAGGAAATTTAACTCTGCCCACTAAACTTTTGTGGTCACGTAAATATAATGGAAAGTGTTGGTTTTACAGAAGTTACTTTGAAAGAAATCCACTCGGCAACTTCAATTAAAGAGGAACCATAAGATTGTGAAAAAGGACAATTTGTAACTGAGATAATGTACTACAAGGGCTCTTCTGTGAGTTCAATACAATATATTAATAATGCAAAGAGACAGTTCTTTCTTGACTATTTATTTGATCGTTGGGTGACCGGTTTCGCTAGATCAGCATCTTCGGACCCCTTCAAAAGAACATTTGCACATCAAATTTCACATAAAACAATAAATTGGAAAACTTCTTAACAA
>JAWQRP010000383.1:0-29726 GCA_033557875.1 Quadriops clusia
CTTCAGAAATAACAAAAAACTCACAGATATGTAATTTTAGCACAACTGTCCAACCGGAAGTAATCTTTTTTATCTATTTTTTTTAAATATGCATGTGTGTATAATAAAATTATTCAAAAATCGTTCTGAATCCTAATGTGAATCTGTGTTATCATGTCTAGTGCAACTTAGAAACTTGCGAGAAAGTCGAGTGGAGACCACTCCATATTTATTATTTTATGAAATAGTGTTTATATTAGTAAATCTTTAATCCTGCATCATCCTAATGAAACAAGAAACTTTTTGCAGGTTTAAATAAAAAACTAATTAGAACTAATAAATTATTTTTGGATAATAAAGAGGACCTTCTAAGTTTCAAACAAAAAACAACATACTTATATTACAAATAATTAAGTTTTCAAATAGGATTACTTTCACACATTGAGCTTCAAGTCAGGATAAGACGTAAATAAAAGAAGGAAATTCAACTCCTGAAGAATTTAATTAACTAGAAGACACCCATTTTTGCTGTATAGTGTAGCATTCTCAAGTTTTTGTGTTTAATACATTCAGAGATGAGGTCTACAGGATGATCTTTTTTCAAGTTGCCAGTGGGTGGAGCCTCGCGGTCACCAACATGATTGGCCCATATTAAATGACGGCTGATTGCGTTGGCGACCCTGAGAAGTGTGTCTCCACCCTCTGGCAACTTGAAAAAAGATCATCCTGTATATAGTAAACGGAGGCAGCACAAAACATTTTAAATTTAATCAGTATGGGCATACTTTGAATTTTTTTTCAACCACCATTACGCCTTTTAGGTAGAAGAATAAAATCAATTAAGATCTAGCTAACAAATTCTGTTAAATAATGTAGCTCAATATAAAAATGTCCCAATTCTGCTATCAATATTTGTAAGCACGGCAAATTAAAAACAAAAATAAAACTGACCTTTAAATGGCATTCAATATTACATGGAAAAAGATTAACAAAAATACTTGTCCTAAATTTATATCTACAGATAGTTTGTTAATGTGTAAGTGAAATAATTGATGAATATATATATAATTACATTTCTTGATAAGGATTCGGTCAATACTGTTCGTAATCGGAATAAAAGGTATGTCAATGTTAAATTTTCAAGATCACGTTACAATTATTAGATACAAACACATTACAAGTGATATAAGTATATAAGTTATTTGATTTGAATCAAATATTTCGTTTTAAATTATTGTTATGTCTGCATACACTTGTATTATTTTAATACTGAAGTACATATCTGATATTAAATAGGTACATAGTTGGTTTCAAAAAATGTATATATAGGTTTACGAAGAAAATATCAAGAATATATACTGGTAATAATGTAGTTAAGAATTAAAAAAGTAATGAAACTTAAATATCATAGTTAGTCATGAAACAATGAAACTGACAGAAGAAATCAACAATGGACGCCATGTTGAAATTACTGTTAATGCAATAAACAAAGTTTTATATTAAGAGAAAATGAATAGAAAAAAAGTGAGAAACAATCACGAATGATGTCCTAAACCCCCAATTTTGCCTCCATATTAACTTGGTAAGAAGAACATTCAATGTTTCATTTAAAAGCTCTTGTTATTTGTAATATCTGAGTAATGCACTATTTTGCATTTTTGCATTGAACAGAAAAGGATGAAGCAATCTGGTAAATAATGAGATAGAGAAAAATAGGTAATAATTATGTTTTACTCACTGTGTCCGAAAATTAGGTTGGCATTTTGATGTTTTTTGTTTTTACAATTTTAATTATTTAGAATAAATTTTATTTGTGTTATACTATTAATGTGCAGAATCTTATAGAAATGAGTTCATTGTTTTTATGTTTAATTTAGATACGCTGTTTTGTTCCTACATACCAAAGAAAACTGATAACACTTGATCACCAAAGGATTCTCTTTTATTTCATTTAAATTTTGACACCTTGATGGGCATCATTATATAATTTACGATAAAATATCTAAATTCTAGAAACATATTATGCAAGTCTATTAGTACTCACCATTCTAAAATATTTGAAGGAACTGGTTCTGCAGTGACATACGGAACGGGGTCCTTTTTCAACCTTAAGTAGTCTTGTTTTAGCCTTGCGGTAGCACTGTTCGGCTTGCGATTAGACATTTTTTAAATGAAGCCTCGGGGCCCAGTGCTTAATTGAACGTAAAACAAAGTCGTTAGGAGTGGAATGTTGTTGGAATGCCAAACATCAGAATTCTTTCACTGGAAATAATTGAAAGTTCCTTCACTTTGAGGTTAAGTTTTCATTTCTGTCACTTCTCGCTTGAATCAGAGATGATTTGCACTGGGACAGGCGGGAGAAATATTCTAGTTTGGCGATTTAAATGTTAATGCTGCTTCGGATTCGTTGAACATCACAGACTTGAATATTCCACTTCAATTCTACAATACTGAAAGAAATGACAATGGACAACTGGCAACGACGTAGATATTACGTCAATAGCGCATGTGCGGGAAAAGTCGCGATTCAAATTTGTCGACCTTCGGAATTATATAATGCAATTTTCCGATTTTGATTGTCTGGGCTTGGGTTTCAACTAAAAAGATGGACCTGAAGTGATGTGTCTAATTTAAGTGTTCTTAGTTCTGTTTTTGCCTTTTTACGAAAATAGAAATTACATCAATTTTTCACATTTTGGAGCAAAGACGTACGGCGCGGTCCTAAATATATCAACATTTGCAAGTCAGTGGCGTACCTAGACAAAATTCTATAGCACGCTGTATTGTAACCTCGCTATCTTTATTCAAGGACGAGTCGCTTATGTTCACGCAAATAAACACGTCCTTCGTAACTTGAACATATTATGGCGATGTGTGTCAAAAATGTCAAAGCAATGTTATTTATCTCATTTATTGTGAGTAGTGCAAATCATTAAGATACGCAGGAGAGAGTTTTATCACAGATTCGATCACCCTAAAGGGTGCCAACGATATTAAGTAAAAGTGCAAAATGTCTGTGAGGGCGCTAGGAACCCGATTATTTAAACATGGTAGAGTCGTCATCAAGAATATCTGCAGAAGGGAGTATAACACGAGCAACATTACCGAGAAAATTAATGTAGTACAGCAAGCAGCGGCCCCCTCGGGGCAAGTGTCCAATTCAGCACAGATCGTCCCTCGTAACTTCGCTCTTCGGAACGTTGGAATACAAGTAGGGTTACATGCTCGTAGGATACTGATCGATAATGTGTTGAACAGAGTTACGAACAGCTTAGCTGCTGAGCTTCGGAGGAAAGCCGCAAAGAGGTAAGTAAACATTTTTCCTTTTGACATAACGGCACCAGAAAGTTTTTTTCTTGTAAAAATGTCTATATAAATGTTATTCCATTTGTTTTCTCTTTATTAACACTTGATATTTTCTTATTATCAATACCCTTAACATGAACTTATTATGTGCTTTTCGAAATGATACAGGTATGAGCAATATTTCACTTTTTATCAGTATTTATTAAAACTTTTCAGAAAAGTATTATGGGACCCAAATTTTTACATATATTTAGAGATCCATGTCATGAGGTTGAAATGCATATATGTATAGGAAATGAAAAAGTTAGATTTCTTGACTCTTTATTAATTCTTATATCAATTCTTAAACGATAGATTTAAAATTAGTTTGAAATTTGTTCATTTAAACAAAGCAAATTAATTATCTTTCGTATTTCCTTGTTTAATAAATTATTATTGATATTTAGTCTGTCGCTAAAGCATGGCCACTGGGATACATGTGTTTACCTATTGCGGAAAAAACTTATCTTTTAGATGTTCTATAAAATTTGTTTTGACGACTTCTGTTTATATTTTCATTCCTTGAATAAATAATGTAAGTGTTGAACACATGGTCAAGAGAAAAAATAATTTCAAATTTCTTGGTAATTGTTATTACAATTAGCACTGATTTTTGTTGCAGATTAAAATTAAATTAATAATATCTCAAAATATTCTTAAGGAAGCTCTCCTGTAAACTGTAAAATCCAACTTAGCATCAAAACTAAGTTTAATCGAATTTATCTCTAGATAAAAAAGGTGATTGATGATGCAAACATTGCTCATACTTAATTATATTCCCTATGTGTTATTTACATTTTCAACTTTAAGGTGAAATCATTTTATTTTTAAAAGATGTATGATATGATACAATTTAATATCAATTTGAATTTTTCTATTAGGATCTTATTTGGAGATTCAGGGCCGTTCTTTGCACTAGTGGGCGTTAGCTTGGCATCAGGGACAGGTATTCTAACAAAAGAGGAAGAACTGGAAGGTGTTTGTTGGGAAATAAGAGTAAGTTCATTTGCTCAATAATAATAATACCATAATGATTAACGATTATTATTATTATCAGATATTAGCTATAAAAACCTAAATAGTTATTATAATCTAAATATTTAATCCTTAGGAAGCTATCTCCAAAATAAAATGGAAAGTCAATGAAACAGAAATCGACGAAATGAAATTCGAAAACAACCCCATCTCACTTGAAGATTTGTCCTTAGGAAAACCAATAGCCAAAGGCGCAAATGCAGTGGTTTATACAGCTAAAGTGCAGGAAATCACAACTAATAAGTTAGATGTCCAGCAAGATTCAACGGAAGCTGAAACAGAACCTTCAGAACAAAATCAATTAAACATGGTAGAAGGCCATTTTGGAATTAATCCATCCCAAACACAGGAAACTCAACTAGACGACTCCATTGACAAATATCCACTGGCTTTGAAAATGATGTTTAATTATGATATACAATCCAGCGCCATGGCTATTTTGCGGGCGATGTACCGAGAAACTGTCCCAGCTCGCGTTTATTACTGTAATGTGGGAGTACAAGATTGGGAAATTGACTTAACAAACAGGAAACGTCACCTTCCGCCACATCCAAATATCGTTGCAATGTTTTCTGTTTTTACTGATTACGTGCCTGAGTTAAGAGAAGCTGTCGGATTGTATCCAGCGGCTTTGCCCCGTCGAATCCATCCTGACGGAGAAGGTCGGAATATGTCTTTGTTTTTACTTATGAAACGGTAATTATCTTATTCTCATTTATTCCTTTTATTCTTCCTATTTATGCCTTATATTTCTATTAATATTACTATTAATTATATATAATTTTTTTTAGATACAATTGCAGTCTCCAGCAATTTATATCGTCTTCAGACCTGAGCATCCGAACTTCAATTTTACTCTTGTCCCAGCTCCTAGAAGGCATAGCCCACTTAACAGCCCACGGAATCGCCCATCGAGATCTAAAAACAGACAATATTTTAATTGACACATCCGAGTCAGATGTACCCATTCTCGTTATAACCGACTTTGGTTGTTGCTTAGCAGACCGAGCAAATGGACTTCATTTGCCATATACAAGTTACGAAACTGATAAAGGAGGAAATACTGCTTTAATGGCCCCGGAAATATACACTCAAACTCCGGGAACATTCAGTGTTTTGAATTACACCAAATCCGATTTGTGGTCTGCGGGAACAATTGCTTACGAGATCTTTAAAGTCACTAATCCATTTTACGATAGCCCGAATTGGAGAAAATTGAAAAACAGCACTTATAAGGAGGAGGATTTGCCTGATTTACCGGAAGATGTTCCACACATTTTCAATGTGCTCGTGAAAAATCTATTGATGCGAAACCCGAACAAGGTACTAATTAATAAAATTATTAAGTAAATTTATTATCAGCAAATTAATACAGTTTAAATAGAGCTTATTATTATTTTTATTATTAATAAAATATATATATTTTTTTTCGTTTAGCGTCTTGACCCTGAAGTAGCAGCAAATGTGTGCCAACTCTTCCTATGGGCTCCGAGTACTTGGCTTAAACCAATGGTTAAACTACCATCAAGTAACGAAATCCTTCAATGGCTACTCACCTTAACAACAAAAGTACTTTGCGAAGGTCGAGCTTTGAACAGTCCCGTTAATTCAACGAACAACTGTTTTAACAACTTTAATAAACTGAATTTCAACGAACGAAACTTCTCGACTGGGCGAAGAACTTACCCAGAGTATCTTCTCATTTCAAGCTTTCTTTGCAGGGTTAAGTTGGCAAACATCAGAGCTGCTTTAACTTGGATACAAAACAATATCTGAAATATTAAAACTGCTTGCATAAACAGCGTTTTACAATAATTAAAACAACTGCATATTTGCTTAAAAACACACACCTATAAATAATTTCAAAACTATAATTATAAACTATAAATAGCTCCAAATTTAAAGAGTTATATGCTTTATATTTCTAATGCATCTGTACGCATTATTGATTAATTTTTTTGTATGTACTTATTTTTTAGATAGTGGTTTTTGTATGATAAAAATTTTGATTTCATAGCATATGTACTTGAAAGACTGGCACCCGTGTTGTGATTATGAATTGTTAGTCATAAAATTGTTAAAGTTGATTGAATCTGTATGAACTGCAACATATTGTGATCTGGTTTAATAGAATTACCTATATATAAAATATATTTTAAAATATCCAGTTATTAATGTGTATAATAATTTAATAAATGATTTATCAAAGGATATGCCTATTTTAATTAATTAATGCTCATGTAAATTTATTACATGTATGCTTATTACATGGTCTCTCTATACATAAATTTGCACTCTTCTTCTTTTTTAAAATAAGTATCCTTTTGTTCATAAAATGAAATTAGGTCAAATAATAATCGTGAAATCATATATGAATTTAAATAATAGTAACGCATAATGTTTCAATGCAACATGATTAACAATGGCGTTGCTAAATGTAATAACTAACCGGAAGTTAAATTACACTTACCATGGACTTAAGAAAACTTGCAGCACTTTCATAGTTTCTTTCGTTTCATTAGTTAAATTTTACTCATTATCAAGAAAATACTTTCTTGTTAAATATGAAATAAATAAAACGTAGGATTTTTGTGCCCAAACTTGCAAAAAAATTCCTATTTTTTAAACATCGCTATTTCTGTGTCTTAGTACTTTCTTGTTGTTTTTAACTAAATAACACCTAACCAACAAATACAATATGTTTTATGGGGTTGAAATGATTAAAATTAATAATATTAATACAAAAAGTAAAAAAAAAAACTAATGAGAAATAGATTTCCCCGAGCTACAATGATCAAAATGCATTACGTACATTACCGTTCGTGTGTAGAAACAATTTGTAAAATTGAGGTAATCCTTTTGTTATCGTTAATTCACATATAACAGAACATACAGTATGAAATTTAACAATTAAAAATAACTTATAATATGTTCGAATTTTAAACATTTCCGCTAGCGCGCCTTCTTTTCGCACCCGTTTCTTTGGCGACCACCATTAAGGGCGCTCGCTGCAAATTTTTGACAATTAGTTGCAACTTTTGCGTTTGTTTTCCGTCATTTGGTTTCTTCTGAGCCTTTCTCGGCAAGTTAGTGGTTTATCGGGTAATTCCTGATTTCCCAGACAATTTGTGATAACTCAGACAATTCGAGATAACTCGCTGATTTTTCGTGTAAACGGGTTGAAAGCATTGTGCTTTAAAAGCTAAAAACGTAGATCAAAATGTGACTCTGATTAAATAAAAATCTTTTTGTTCATAAAATGAAGTCAAGTGATAATGTGTTAGTGCATTGTTGTGTATTCCGTTACACGCTTGACGGAATGTGATGGATTTAAGAAAAATGAAGAGCATCGAAAATATCAAACATTCTTGACACTGTGTTTAATTTTTCACTGCATTCTTAAATCTTAGTTAAACTTTTTTTTGTGATATATGGCTCTAGTTAAAATATTTTCTATGTTATACTTGTTTATTGTTTTTTCTTCTAATAAAAAAGGCTTTGCTATATTTTTTATATACAGTGTGTTTATTCCTGTACTTGATAGTGGGTGGAGATACAATTCATCAACGCGACCGCCCGTCTCCTAGTACGTTTTTAATAGGGCTCAATTGTTAACATTATTAGCATTTTGGTATGTTTTGACGGCTTATTAATTTTGTTACATTAATAACTGATAAATTCAGTTTGGTCGGTTTTCCTTTAGGTTGGTCACGTTTTAGCCATATTGATACATTTTTAATTACTACTGAAAGGAGTCGATGTTGATAATTTTCAAAAGAGTGGTATTAGATTTTGAACTGTGTTGTAAATTCTTTTTTAACGATTTTAGTTTAGTTTGACAATTTCGTGATAATTTTGAACCTTTACAACTACTCTTACTATTTTTCAGTTTTTGAAATGATGACATATGCCAAAATTGCACATGCACAACATTTGATATTAATGTGACAGTTTTACACATACTTCTACCAAAAATCTTATTTTACTCAATAATGGGGGAAAAATTAACCGAAATATTCATGGAATTATTTTGCGAGAAGAATTCTGACGGGACCAGAAATCTTAGACTGCAAGGCAGGGAATTGTATTGGAGAATAAAGTACGTATCGTACCTAAAATTATACTTTCGAATCGTAGATTTTATATTCTATCGTGTGGTAATCTTATTGTGTATTTACTTCAATGCAGTACACGCCTTGAGAGCAATGACATGATCAAAGTAGCTACTTTTATGTACAATCGTCCAGACATTGTAAAGCTTGATCTCTGCTACAATAACATAGGTGACGATGGAATAGAAGATTTTGTCACTGAGTACCTAACACTGGAAAATGACCTTTTGCACTTAAATTTGGTAGGGAATAACATCAGTTGGAGGGGCGTTGAAAAATTGGCTTCTTGCTCGAATACTTTTAAGTTGAAAACTCTGAGACTAAATGGAAACAAATTGGGAACAGACGGAGGAAAATTTGCTGCGATGATTTTTAATGACAATACGACTCTGGAACACCTAGATGTTGGGGATTCCGATCAGACGTTAGCGAGCTGCATGTATTTTTGCGCATCTTTAAATAACGATATGGGCCCCAACAATACACTAAAAGTTTTGGATATATCCAGGATTATTCCGTATTCACCAACAACCCAGTACGATCCTGCACATATGGCTCAAAATATCGGAGAGATGCTAAAGGTACTTTTTTCCTTATTACATGAATTAAACGATCGTTTATTAGGTACCTACATGAGTTTAGATAAAAAAGTCATTTATTTTTAATTACCTTAGAGTAATTCGTCACTCATCGAAATCCATATGCAGAAGTGTCAATTCGATGGACATGATGTTGAGCTGCTTCTAATGGGGCTTAAAGAAAATAATACTTTATTAATGCTTGATTTGGGATACAATCGGATTGGTGATCATGGCGTTGATCTTTTGCAAGCTTGGTTAAAAACAAGGCCGCCATTGATCGGTTTAAATCTTGCTGGCAACGGTGTAAAGAATTATGGTGCAAGGGCATTAAGTTTTGGACTGCCGTTCTCGAGAGTGAGATTATTGGATATTTCTCAAAATAAGATAGAGGATGATGGTATGGTGGATATTTTGAACAGCATCAAGAAGCCGTATATTTTAAGGCTCTTTTTCATATGGGGAAACGATTTAGGGCCTAAATGCCGCAGGATTATCAGAAGAATGCTCCAATCTGGTGTGTTGGAACAGGAGAATATTGATGTAAAAATTTATGAAGTTGACAATGTTTTATACACTGCATATTATCCTGCCGATCATTACAAGCACAAATATTACTGTGTGCAGAAGTATGGGTGTGCAGTTGAATTGCGGATTAGGAGGAATAAGATTGAACCCGAAGGCGCCAGACCGAGGGCTAAAATTAAATTTAAATTTTACCCGAGATTTCCGGAATTTCAAGATTTTCCCAAGATAGAAGCAGAAGAATCGGAAAGTGAAATTGGGATTTGTCTTTGTGATGACTCTGGAGAGGCTTCTTGTGAGTGCTCTAGCTGCAATATGTTTGTGGACCATAGTGCGCCCCCTGTTTCAACAACGCTTGTGCCACCTTTGACCAGTTTCTTTCCAAGTTTGCCGATTATTCCCAAACGTTCGCGTGTTGAGGACAGTGAGGCAAGCCTTACGGAGACGGATGGAAGCTATGTTAGAGGTTCTTCGGGAGTTTCTCAAGAAGGTTCTAAACTCTCCCAAGAACGTTCTAATCTTTCTCAAGAGCGTTCTAAACTTTCTCAGGAACCTTCTAAATTGTCTCAACCACCGTCTAAATTGTCTCAACCACCCTCTAAGTTATCTCAACCGCCGTCTAAGCTATCTCAACAACCATCTACTATAGCGCAGCAGTCTTCCAAACTTTCTCAGCGACCATCAATGACTGAAAAATCTCCTTCTAAGCTTTCTCAACCTCCAACAGAACTAGCTCAGCAGACTTCGAAAACCGGTCAAACCCCATCAAAGACATCTCAACCTCCAGGAGAACTCATTCAACAATCGTCGGTGACCGGAAAGTCCCCATCAAAAATATCTCAACCTGCAGGTGAAGTAGGACCACAATCATCGAAGACCGGTCAATCACCATCGACAACTATTCAGTCTGCATCAAAGACTTCTCAGCCTCCTGCAGAACTAACGCAACAGTCATCAAAAATTGGTCAATCACCATCGATAACTGGTCAAACACCATCAAAAACTATTCAATCTGCATCAAAGACTTCTCAGCCTCCTGCAGAACTAACCCAACAGTCATCGAAAACTGGTCAATCGCCATCTAAGACGGTGCAGTCTGCGTCAAAAACTTCTCAGTCTCCAGCAGAATTGACCCAACAGTCATCGAAAACTGGTCAGTCACCATCTAAGACTGGTCAATCTGCTTCAAAGACTTCTCAACCTCCAGTAGAGATCGCTCAACAGTCGTCAAAGACTGCTCAATCGGCATCGAAGACATCTCAACCGCCAGCTGAGAGTGCTTAGCAATCTTTGAAGATTGGTTAGTAATCGTCAAAGATTGCTGGGTAATAGTCAAGTTGCTTAATTAAGATTGATTAGTCAAGATTGCTTAGTTAAAACTGTTTACTAATCATCGAAGATCATTTAGCAGTTATCAAACATTGCGTGAGCTTCAACAAAGATTTTTCGATAATCTAGAGTATCCCAGATTGTTCTCTCATTAGTTAAAACAAAATAATTTGCTTTTGTTATATTTTTATAATGCTGTATATTTATTTTTAGAGAAGATATTTTTGTTTCGTATCTTTTTTTTAGTGCCTATACATAAAAGACAAGGTACACTTTTGTTAAGAAGTTTGCATAAAATATTATTAAAATCAAGCACTCGGGTGCATAATGATCGTTATGTGGATGTGGAATATTATCTCATTTAAATTAGTTTATTGCAAAACATTAACCTGAGGGTTAATAGTTGAGAGTACTGCTGCGTAAACTAATACATAAAGGGGTGCATGGATCCATTCGGTTATTTAGTGTTTGAAAGATGTTCAACGAAAGATGTTTTATACGATACAATCAACGAACGATACAATATTTTGGAGGATTTACGTCAATATGTGAAAGAACATTGGGTTGCATACCTTGAGGTTTAGATCGTTTTCAGAAGGCTTCATTATAAATTCGTATAGCTTCGCTGAGATCCAATTCATTTTTTTTATAAAATATAATAGTTAGTATTGGTTATTACATAATATTGTCAATATAACATATGTAATATATTATATGAGACAATTTATATTTGAGACTACCTCACTTTTTGCTAGATTAATTACTTAATTAATGTTTTATTATTAATCAAAATTACATTGCTTTCTGGTTTATTTATTTCTTTTAACCGGCGACGTTTCGCTTCTCTATAGTAGCGTCTTCAGCCCGAAAAGATGTTAAAGGTGCAAACAAAACTGAAGAGGCCGCTTTATATGTTGTTTAGTTTTCACCTGTACCAGTTTGTTCGCTTTAATACGTTACTATAACGTAGGAAAAGGTTTCCAATTAAAATGAATAACTTTCCCGGGAAGTAACGTAATTTTAATTATGAATAAAAAAAACATCTTTAAATTTTTTTAATAATAAGTATATTTTCATATTCCTTAATTCGATGCTGCGGATACTAGGCGCATAATCTCATGTTGTATACAGTGTTATAATATTAATATAACAAATATCAGCATATCTAAAAAAGTTATTTAATTCCAATTACATAATTTTTAATCCCTATAAGAGGAGAGTCTCTATACTTTCAAATTAACTTGCCCGATAGTTGTCAGCTGGGGTTTCGGTTATTTCTAAGAGTTCAATCAATTCCTTCAATTTCTCGAAATTGTCACATTTTCGTCTCGAAAATAAATCGTTTAATTAAAAATTAAATATGCAAATCGATTGTGATGTTAATATTGACTATTTATCACAGACAATGCAGTAATTTGCATTCAATAAGGAAATAAACCGTTCTTAATAAGAACTGAATCTTTGTATTATCTGTAAATAACTGAATACCACATAGCTGGGCCAAATCAGAAAAAAAGCAATGACTAATTTAAAACCTAAAAAAAATCATTTTTAAACCGTTTTCAGGCATAAGGATTTTGCTCCCCACAAGTTTGAGAATAAGTTCCCTTTCGTCGGTGTGCATTGTAATGGCGGTATAGTTGAATTTCAGTCTTAATTAGGTGCACAGGAAATGGACTCCTTAATTAGGAGGTAAAGTCTGGATGGACCCTAAAGTTGGTCGTAATGGGCGTTCAAGGGTAAACTGGCGTTATTTTTAGAGTCGTATATACCAATGAATGATACCACAATTTATAAGTACCTACTTTTATCACATATAGGTACTTTTTTCATCTATTCCAGTTTTATTTCTGTTTTCAATTCGGCCGTGGAATCTACCTCATTATCCCAAGAGCAATTTTAGATTTGTTTTCTTAACTTCGGTTACTAATATCCGTATGTCGTCGCCGGCGATGTGAACCTCCCCATCGGCACTGCCTTTCACTTTCTTCATTTTAACGATGTATGTGAACGCGATGCTTTGTATATTTTTAATATTAACATTAACAAAGTTAAACAGCGAGTAAAGACGGACCGTTAATGTACTAGATTGCTAATTATAAATATTTATGCCGTCGTGTAAACACGGCAGTCGGAGGCCCATCATGTTTTTAATGCAGAGATTATTGTACACCGCATTGCTGTATACAAAAGAGGAAATTAAAGTTTTTTTTACGGCTTTCGTTCTGCAGAGCCGCACATTCAACAATCAGTCTTATCAGTGTAATTTTACTAGGGACAAATTAAGGGGATGCTCGAGAGTGATTTACATACATTTCTAAGCAACCCAGTCAAATAATATTTTAATATTATCTACTACATACATACTAAGAGATATACAATAAGTAAATAGAATTGTATAAATTTTTCTTCAGTTGTCGTTTGATGCTAGAAATTATTGAAGTAAAATCATTATTTATTAATTAATAAATCGAATTATAAATAAGATTTTGTATAACTTATTTTTTTTACTTGAGGTGTTAAAGAATGTAAACGCCAGACAAGCAAGAGTCGGATAATCGAGATGCCACTGTATAACATATATACGTATTATTTATAACACACACCCTCTGATATAATTATGTAGCCCGTGACAGATGTTCAAGATATATTACGACACGGTTCTTCTATGATTGGACCTTAGAACCTCCCATCATCAAGGGTTTGGATGATGGTAGAGCATGTCTTTGTCGGTCTCATTTGAATAGAGATGGCCAATTTAGGTTCGATTTTCTTATGCAGACACGATTTTATAAGGTTGTTAAAACACTTGGCTCACTACCGAAAAAAGTTGGATTTATCGACGCTGAGTTTTACGATTTCAGGCAAATCCGGCCGTTTCGGCCGGTGCTCATGGCCGACTTCGATTTGAATTACAGCCAATTAAAAGATTCGGTCCGCTACAAAAATAACAAGCAAACGATAATAAAGAAGAGCCGAATTTTGGCGCCGGCAGTAAACTTAATCCTCTTTTCGAGTATCGAGTTTCTTGGCCTTCTTTCTCGTTTCGGGCGTTTTGGAATCGGAATCAGAATAAAAGTGGAAAAACAATGGGGCCGCGCTTATTCCAAATATATTCATTCTCATGTCATCAATACTTTTAGTTTTCTTGTGTATTTAAGTGTATTTCTTGGAGTGGGTGGTCCTCAAGCCCTTGTCCCAAATAACGACCATTCATGAAAATGAAAAATGGCTGAGAGGCGAAAGATATTATTATATAGTAAAGTCTTTAGTTAGAGTGAGGAAATGGTGTTTTTAATGATGAATGGTTTGATGGCTTTTGCAGAGGGAATGCTCTCTCGATGACTTTTGAACTAAGGCAGTCCTTTAGTTGCTGGTTTTAAGGGCAAGGCACTAAAATGTCTGAGACTGTCGTTATTTGAACAATATTATTTTGAAATGTATTTTTCTGGGAAGCACTTCAGCAGGCCAGCGTTGATGAAAGAGAATTTAAATGAACCGGAAGGGACGGTCCCTAAGATGACCTGTTGCTCTGAAGCGGTACTAAAGGAACAATATATTTCCGTTTTAACATTCAGCTATGTGTCAGAATCAGGTTTTCCTGAAAGAAAGAAGAATGACCATTCCTCGAGCGCAATATGGCTTTAACATTAACGTTTACCTATCACAGCTCTTCTTTATATCCGCGAGAAGTACCTGTCGAATTTAAATTTCAGGCGCTTTCTTATTGGCTAGGGGATTACAGGTAGATTTAACAGGTGGTTATTTGGGGATGAGCCCCGCCTTTATTATGAAGGACCGATTTATCGTTTGTGGTATAGGTTCTTAATATTTTGTTTTATTTACTTGCCTCTATATTTATTATTAAATATTTGTATTAATGGGTATAATAAGGTCTTAAAAAATTATATGTTTATATTTTTATCTCAACGTTTCGTTATAAAATATAATAACTTCTTCAGGAGATTATAAAAATTATTATACTTAATACTATTTACATAATAATAATAATGTTTCTATTTAAAGGAAAAAGATAAAGCTTGGTTTGTTTGCCAAAGAAACATAAATCTTTCACGTGATCTGTGTTTAGTATATTGTTGTTACCTACGTCTTTCTTTCGGCTCTGACCCAAAAGTAAACATATCTCAAAGGATTTTATTATTTGCATACGTGCTAAGCCTTTGTTTTTATTTTGTCGACTTTTCAAAGATCTGTGAAACATATTCTTCCACATAATAATAGATCTTCCACACAATAATAGATACAAGATCTTCCATATAATCATATGTGTGTAGAAGAATAGCCCAAGGAAAATATTTATGCGCCCTGTTTACTAAAACAGGATTATGTACTCTCCTGAGTTTGACTTAAAGACAGTTCGTGTAAACTAGTCAAAACTATCATGATGAAACGTATTAAGGACGTATGGCATTTATGCGCCAGTTTCGCGAGGTAGATAAATTTAATACTTAAGTATATTGGCGCTTGCCAAGAGCCACTCTCCACCAGATATTTTTATATCATTGTCATCTAGCTCGTTTTGTAACAATATAATTAGGCGTTTTTAAAGATGTGCTTCCTCATGTAATAAACGGGGCTCACTAACTATAAAATTTCGCCATCGGCCCGTTGTTTTTCTGCGGCAAAGCGATCCCGATTATAATGAATAGGCAACAAGTGTTCCATGTCCTCTCTGAGAAGAGCAGCTTACAGCAAACAAAATATCCGTCTCGTGAGATGACAGGATGTGTTTGCCGCGACGAGGGACACCACGACGGTATCAGCTGTCGTCTCGCAGTCATCTCAAAGTCACGAAATTTAATTATCTTTTTCAAATACTTCGTCTCGGCCTAACAAGTTGGGAATAACGTTGCAATACATCGTTGGAATACATTATTGAAAACGTTGGAATACATCGTTAAAATACAGGGTGTTCAGATGAATATGTAACGCAAAAAAAGGCGGCGTTGTTTGATCAATAAACAGGCGGCAAAAGAGCGCCAAAGTAGCGACAGTTTTTATGTTACACATTCATCTGAACACATTGCAATAGTTATATCGTTGGAATATCGTTGGAGTACATCGTTGAAATACATCGAAACCACAAATAGTTTCCTTGAATCGTGGGATAAAATAAAAGAGAGCGTAAAAAACTGCGCTTTAGTCCTGGTTGTCAACATCTGGAGAATCTGGATTTTCCCACTTTTACCAATAGAACGAGCATCTGTATCCCGTCAGGTGGAGCATATGCAATAAAAGTTTTAGAAGCCGTTTTGTTGCCTGTTACCTGGTCTTCAGCGAACGTGCGCCCGAGGAAAAGGGCAAATGTCACGCTCATTGACTATTAGCACTTGCAGCGACACTTTTTTTTTAAATATAGCTTGATTTGTATGTTTTCGTTTGTGTATTTGCAACAATGATGATGATGAATGATGAATCATTTGTGATTGACGTTTGAGCATAGATGATACTATTTACCTTCTTATAATACGTACATACGAATTGAAAGTTGAATCTAGACGAATCCAAAAAGAGGGACTTTTCTGGCAGAATGTTTTCTGCGCATCCGCCTTTGTGAGAAGCCGACAGATCAAAGGACGTTAATGGGTAAAGGTGGAACAAGATAGCGTAGTGTCTTTCTGAAGATTTGCTTACCACCCACATCGACGTCGAAGGTTAATAATTTCATAATAAATTGATCTATACTCAGAGTCTTTATAAATGTCACACAAATAGAGATATTTGAGAGAAATCAATTTATTTAATGATATTTTAGTATAGGAGAAGGTATATATAGTAATTAAAGAAGTTTCTTGGACTACTGTGTATAATTTAATATTAGTTTCTTGGGAGTAAGTTGATTTATTTAACAAAGACGGACTTACTCCCAAGAAACTAATATTAAATTAAGGTATATATAGTGTCTGTTTGATAATAATTAAAGTCACAATTAATTTTTAATATAAAATATTTTCAAATTGACTTAAACATTTCCTTTTCATTCAACCGAAAAAATTGCACGAGGCACAAATTTACCTATGCCAAAGCACATTATTGAAACCACATAGATGAACAAGATAACTGATGGCTGGCGCCTCATAGCAGCTGCCGCTACACAAAGACGCGAAGATCCCGCGGGATCTAGGCTTCCGGAAGGCCATCTGACGTCACCGGGCATCCGTGCTGGAGCAAATGCCGCCGACATGCATCATATTCGCTAGGAAAAACGTCTAGAATTTGTTTTTATCTTGCAGCCGCGGAGCAATTAAATTATACTAGTTGGATTTAATAATGATAAATGTCCGGGCAAATGATCATCATTAGCCAGAAAATTAAGTTTGTCATAATTTCCTTCTAATCTACGTGTCAAAATAATATTTATTCTGCGACGGTTAATATCGGAAAACGGATCGTTTAAATTCTTGTTGCACACGAAATCCTTAATGTAAATAAAATGAATCTACTAAATCATAATGTTTTTGTTTGCAATATCTACAATAAAATTGATATTGTTCTGTTAATACAATACAATATGCTGTTACAATTCTACTGCACTTTATCTTCTTTAATTAATAATGTTGCTAATTTATTACTTCAAAATTGATTACAAATTAATTAGAAAACCCCGGTTTAGCAGGGTAGTACAGTACTCATGAAAAAAATGTGTCTATCTTTTTTTAAAGAAGAAATCAAGTAAAATAGTGATTCATTTTTCTAAGTGTACAATAAAACAATACAAATACCGTGTAGAAAACCATCACACATAGTGTTCGACGCCTTCTTTGAGGACCTATTAGTTTGCCAGCTAGTGAAGTGTTGATAAGCCTTTCGTGCGGCTGCAAAGAGGAATATAACTCAAGCAACCACCCTCCTGCGTCAAATCTATAAGTCGCGTCTCCCACAGCGAGCCATTCATCTTTCCTCTCCTGCAGCACTGAATTTTCCCGCAACGGCTTCTGCCTGTGTTAAAAACTCGGAATCTGAGAGGGTGGACCACGTCTGCCCCGTCTCAACAGATTAAATTAGATTTTTGGAGCGCTTCACGTCGGGCTTTTGATTGATTATCATGAGAATTTCAGCTATAGCGTAACAGTTCCATGCTTGGATAGGTCAGAAGAACTCTTGTTTATAAACTAAAAAATATAAAAACATTTATTTCGCTCTTGGAGGTCCATATTTGAAAAATATATGTCCTTGATTGATAAAATATAAACTCTTCAGAAGTTTTTTTTTGTTTTTCTAAAAGATCCCTATGCGTTTCGTATCTATGTCTCCATAAGAATATATGTTTTTATTTAATTTAACGATTCCTCTGAAGAAGTAGCACATCTAAGAAACGCGTACGAATCTTTTGGAAAAACTTAATAAATAAATAGTTTGTCTTTTATCAATCAAGGACAAATTCCCAAGAAGTACAATATTTAAAATATTTTTAAAAAAATAAAAAGAATAAAAATAATGTACGCATACATTTGTTTCAACACACAACTAAGAGACGCGCGTTGTTTATTTGTTTCTAAACGACGGCCACTAAAAGAGACGTGTTGTTTACTTCTTTTTAAACGACGTTACCTACACTCAGGAAATGTTAATCTTGACGTAAGAAATCGCAAATTTTTGAATTTTTAGACTTAAATAAAGAATTTGAGACCTTTAACTAAAAAATTATATTTGAGCTAAGAATAATGTCAGTACTGAATCAAGGAAAATAAAATTTTGAAACAACGTCATAGAGTTTTTAAATGAAGACTGTAATAATAAACTTAATAAACAAGATTTTAATATTTTTTGCTTAAGAACATTTATATTAAATTTAACAATAATTATTCTTTATTGCAAAATAGGATCTGTTGATTTCTGGTTTGAAAATGAAACCATTGACTTTTTAAAGAAGTAAACCTATTCTTATAAGAGAAAATAGTTTAATTTTCTGGAGGATACGTATTTCGTGTAGCGGTGAATTTTCCTTGCCTTTAGGACAACTTTGGTATCAAATGGACGCTTAGACTCTATTAAAAATCAAATGATGATTCTCTACAATGACAATATCTATCTATGATCTGATGAAGGCTTGTGTAAAAGATAAAATATAAATATAAATAATTTATATTTCATTTTATAAATATAGATTACAAAAATGTACACTACATTTATAATAAATATTGTAGATGACAAAATGTTAATTACATACACTTAAGCCATGCATAACAATTTATACGAAAAGTTATTCTATTTCTTTCAATAAAAAAATTGAGCGTTAAATTTAACAAAGTATTGGATATTTGATATAATTTAAAAAAAATGGTTATGTAAATTAAATATTTGATAGTCCACTACTACCGTATTAGGGTGGTTACCAATATTCAAAGAACAATTAGTAAATGTCTAATTGAAACTTGTAAATATTAAAATAAATTTAGGGCGAATGACAATTTTGTAGGGGAGAAAATTGGTACTCACGAGGTATAATTGACATGATCGCTACTAAACAAATCTGTTTGCATGTTTCTTAAAAGCTGACAAGTGATAAATTAGGCTTTTAAATTAAATTTTAAAGTGTAATTGTTAAAGGACTGGAGAAACACCAGTTACATTTAGTTACTTTCTAATATTAAACAGTAGGTATGTAAATTAGTATAAAATTTGCGTTGTTTGTATGTACAGAGGAGAGAATGTGAAATATATTAAAGTTGTCTTAAAATCATCACCTCTATATAATAAAAGGCAAAATCACGCTACTTACACGTTATTCACACGAGCAACCGACCGCTAAATCTCCTATTGAAAATTTAATTTTTATGAAATATTTAGAAATCCAAATTAGAGATTTACTTAACAGCCAAGAGCACCGCTGTCTTACTTGCAATTCATCGTATCTATTTGTATTGGCAAAGGCAAGAGCTAACTTTTAATTTCATAAGTTTATTATAAATATTACAACAAATTCGTATTTCTATTATTGAATTGTTTTTACGTGGAGATTGTCGGTGCACTGAATTTTTAATATAATGAAAAATATATCTATTTTTCTTATATAAAAATAAATTTAAAAAAAAAGGTTTGGTACCTACAATTTACCCTAAGAAAAAACATTGTTGACGATTTTTAATTTCCAAAAAATTCAACGGTGAGCCTATGCTTTTAAAAGTTAGAAATCCGGTATGTTTCTTGGCTTTTAATGCCCTTCTTTAATTTGAAATTCAATAGAAAATGAAATATTGGAAATTACCCTGTTATTGTATTAGGGAAATTAAAATGTACAAACAAGAGACTCGAAGTTTTAGGTTAAGCATAATATTCTGAGGTAAGTAAATATAGGATTAAACCATAGACAAAGGAATACATGTCTATGATTAAACCTAGCTAAATTTTTTTTTAACAAACAAATATATGTCTATGATTAAACCTAGCTAAAAATTTTTTTAACAAACAAATATTTGTAAAATTGAGTAAAATTTTCTTCAATCTAGTTGCCAAGTATCTCAATTTAAATTTATAACTTCCTGGTTCGCCTAAACTTTTGTACTTAAGTCAAGAATAATGTTATCTTAGTTTCGAAATATATATTTCTTCACTTAATAATTTTGTGCTTGCCTTTAAAACAAATAATTTTTATCCTTGATTATACCTGTATTTAATAATTGCTAATTATGATCTTACATCTTTGGTGACATACAACTGAATGTTAAACGCTCCAGTTAAGTGTATTAAAAAACGAGCGCCGAAGGCGCGAGGCCGTTAGCTCGCTAAGTGAGAGACCGCAACGTCCCCATAATTTAAAAACAAAATTGACAATCAGTACTTTTATTTCCCATTCTTTGAAACTTTTTATTATTATCAGTTCCAAAGATTCTTTTCGTATTTGTCTTAATGATTATAAAAATTACGATGAAAGTAATGGTGACGTGAAATAAATTTATTCTTGCTCATATATGCAACAATGATACTCTTAACCGATGCGTTTATTCTTGGGACAAGATTGCTGCTCCCTCAGTGTTTCTAAACGACGTCAACTAAAAGAGACGCGTTGTTTTTTGTATCTAAACGACGTCAACTAGGAGAGACGCATTGTTTATTTTTGTATCTAAACGTGGTCAACTAAGAGAGACGCGTTGCTCATTTATTTTTAAACAATGGCAACTAAGAGAGACGTGTTATTTATTTGTTTCTAAACGACATCAACTATTTCTTTCTAAAGGGCGTCAACTAAGAGAGATTTATTTATTTATTTGTTTCTAAACTTTCTCTTTACATGTGTATAGACATACTACATATACGAGAATGTAATAAAATTTAAAAATTCAAGAGAATAAAAAAATTTTTACCTAATCACATGATCTTCTTGGAAGTTACCTATTATTTTAAGAAATAAACTGGAGATGAAAAGAAAAAAAATAAATGATTGCTTTCGAGTACGCAAGTTAATCAGTTTTGTAGGATTATTTGTTTAGTTTGGCAAAATGAATGGGAACAGGGCTATTTCTAATTTTAAAATTAATCTCTGTAATATGTCTCAAGTCAATTAAAACCTCTGGACAACTACTGCGCACACTAATTTATTTCGAATCCACAAAATTAGACCTTCTTGTGTCGACGTTTATTGTATGTTTCATACAGGGCGTCCCACTTTTAATAATCGCCCAGAATGGAACAACATGTGTGTAATAAAATGAAACAATGAAATGTTAATTATTATTATTATTTTATTTATTATTAAAATCAATCAACCCATGGAAATATAAGAAAATTATACCTCCTTTGTTTATGGTAAATACTCAAGCAACATCATTAGTCATTAGTATATTTTATATTGTCCTCATATAAAGACAATTTAACTAATAGATCGAAAATAAAGGTAATTTAGATTTTGTGATCAACTCGGTACATCTCGCCATATTAATACATCCAATACTTGCGCATTCATATTCACCATTTTGTGTTAGCACAGTTTGTTGCTAAATATTTAATCATTATAATAATTACAACTTAACATAATTAATGATAATGAGCGTTGTTAATGTTCCAAATAAGACGACAATAAATTAAACTTAGACAAATTAAGAAATGTGGCCCAAAATTTTATTGGAATTCAAGTTTTATGTAAACTTACAATTTCATGGTTGTAAAAGTACTTTTTGAATTACTAAAACTATAATTGAGTTTGTAAGTGGATCATTAATCGGTTGTAAATTTATAATTTCATGTTCTTAAAATTGCTTTATAAGTTTGTAAAATAACATTTCCTGGTTGTAAAAAAGCAGTACTGAAGTGAATATTTTACCTTCCTATTTTTAAAATATCGTTTTCCTCATTTAAAATTGAGAGCCTAACTTACAGAAGAGTTTTCTGCTTGGGGAGAACTCAAACTACCGATCGAAAGTTGTGGTGCGGTTTTCTTAACTCCGAGATGCAGATATCGCAAAAGCGATGACACAGTGCGCCCTCTATGTTGCGGCATATACATATTCGATTTACTTGGAAAATTACTATACTTAATTACGTAATGTATACAATCGTAAAATTATAAACACTGAAATTTCTGTTGTGATGTTACAGAGATTACGTAAATTTACAAAATATACGTAAAATTACACCAATTTAAGTATGTATTTACATAATAATTTCATTTTGTAGTAAAATTCCAATAATTATGTATTTTTACATTTTTTTGTAATATTTTACAACACTTAATGTTGTAAATTTACATCGGCCAAAATTGTTACTTGGGTTTGTTTATTTTTCAAAATCATTATTCGAATTTTAACCACATAATTTCTTCATGACATCGTTAACACCTTAAGTATTTAAAATGAAAGTCAAGAGATACGCCGCAGAAACAGATTTCTCCTACAAAGAGAGAAAACGGATCGCATTCTTGTCGGGATTGTTTCCGACATTTTATGCTGCATTATTTGGCAATAAAAGTTGTGAGGGTCCTTCGGCACGTCCACCCAGCGAGTATAAACAAAGTAACATCGTCTCATGACTCTGGATGGATACTTCGTGATTACCTTTTGTGCTATCATGCGACATCTGGCAGAAGGTAGCGCCCATCTGTTCAACAGAAGACGATTTTTGGATCCCGTGCAGCATGATAACTATAGGTTTTATTGCTTGTGTATAGGTACTTGCCTTTGGCTCTGCGGAACAGAGTTCAGGTGATTTTTCAGGCAGGTTCGGCGCACATTTGGCGGACACATTCACGTGGGAAACCTCGGAAATACCCCTGAAAATATGCGGAACCTTTGGGAGCTAATAAAGTAATTGAGGGACAAAAGGTGGCCCTTGAAGAAGAAATGGGAACAATAGGAGTCAGGTCGAGGGCTTTATTGTTATGATAACGTTACAAAATCGTTTTACCTACTATACTTTTTGAAACCTACACGAAATCGGTACAACCTGACTTATTATATATTGTTATTAATTTTATTATTAATCTTAAGTCTGAATTAAAAATTCAAAATGTTTAAGTTTTTCAAGGTCATATATTACGTAATTTACATGTCATTACAAAACATCTTATAGACCCTTCTGGTCAAGAAGTTGAATAATATAAGTAGTTGAATTTTTACCTGCTAGGGCGTGATTCATATTGGGACAATTAAACAAGTTTTTGGGATTTTCCCACTTTCTAAATGGTCCCTTAAACGGAACATGTGTCGGAAAGAGGGAAATTCCCACAATATGTATGCCATGCATCGAACACCTGTTTAAAAATTTGGGGTAATAAATAATTATACCTACATTTTATAATGCTACATATTTTATGCGAAGTTTAATATGATTTTTATTCTGTTCATTTATACCTAGAACAAATGCCAAATTAAATCTTCTTTAAACTAGTAAGCACATAAATATTTCATACGTTATAATAAATCAGCAAAGAATGGATTGCTTTTTATGGCAGAACCTGATTCTAATTTCAATGCGTTAACACCACCTGTATGTAACACAAAAAAATGCAATAAATGATAAAAATATGTTCGAATTTATTTCAAAACATGCGGAGACGACCTTTCACATGTGCGAGACAAGGATAGCCGACATTTATACGGCTTTCCATTGAGCAGCGGAGGAGATAGAGAATAGATAACTGGGTGTATCCCAACAGAGATAGCCGGGCTCTAGAGGGGATAAGAGCGTATTCTTGCTCGGTATTGGCCGATTCGTCTTTTTCAATTTCGGGAAGCTTGCTTTGAGTTGTGAGGAACTCCTCCGTTTAGTGAATCTAACGACAGTGAATCTTACGCCACAAGTGCGGCCTAAGTGATTTTGTTTTTATAGTGCTGTGCCTTAATCGTGAAGACTTTTTTTAACATTATTAAAACATTTAAAAGAATTCAAAAATTCACAGTTAATTAAAAAATTGTTGAAAAATTAAGCACAATGTACGAAAACACGCGCAATGCGGATAATTCTTCGCCGGTTTACCACGAATTGCCTCCGAGTAGTCCGCAGATGGAGCCTTATCGAAATCCGCGATTGATGGACCTTACCAACAATCCCTCTCACCAGCAAAATGACGACTTCATCCCTGTCCCACTCCTGCAGTATCCTAATGATATCTCTCAGGAATACAATGGACCCCAATATTATCCGCAAACCTCCCCGGATTATAGGTTGAGGCACTACAACGACGGGTATGGGCATCAAGGTTACCACAGGGACGACTTGGGCCAGCAGCCGCAAAGTTACCAAGAGGAATTCCCCAGATTTATTAAAATGGAACCAATTGATCCGGACGAACAAGTTGTGGTGAAACGAGTGAGAAAGAGGCGGCAGAACACCTTCGACTCGGACGACTCCGAGAACTCCCTCAATGGAATGTCGAAGACTAAGAGGAGGAAATCTCCACAGAGTTACGAGGAAATCCAGAACCAGAGGATCATGGCGAACGTACGGGAAAGGCAGAGAACTCAAAGCTTGAATGAGGCCTTCGCCAGTTTGAGGAAAAGCATTCCAACGCTTCCGTCGGACAAACTGTCGAAGATCCAAACCCTCAAATTAGCCGCTAGGTACATAGACTTTTTATATACAATCCTAAAATCATCCCCAAACGACGTTCTTGGAGATGGCGATATTATAGGAAATGTGTGCTCGTATACCGCTCATGAGAAACTCAGCAGAGCCTTCAGTGTTTGGCGGATGGAAGGAGACTTAAATTCGCAATCGTGATGTTCATTGGTACGCAAAAGTACTAGTTTGTTAAACAGTTATTTAGTTATTAGTTATTCAGTTTATTTTTGTTATGAAATCATTTGTTCTTACATTTGATGGCACAGAATTGAAATTTTAGTTTTAAGCTACATATTAAATTTTTTAAACATTGTCCACATCCGTAGACAAGTCGGGCAGACGTGCTTTAAAAAATACTAACCGGCATTAATATGTTTACATATTAAATATGTGTACATATTATGTTAATATGTGTATGTATTTTAATATGTTATGTATTAATCATGGCTAAAATGTGTTTCACATCTTTGCAGGACATTATAACAATATGTAGCAACAACACTTATTTAGAACCTTTTTTTGTAAATATCGGGCAACACACTGCCCTAAATAATTTAAAATTGTTACTTAATTTCATAATTATTTCTTAAGTTATTCGTAATAGTATGTAAATATAATTTAGAATTAATTTTATTGTAATGATCGTAAACATATTTTGTTGAGTTCGTACACACAAAGTTGAATGCATACATACTATGTTGAGTTCGTACATGTAGCTATACTTCCAAAGAATTTAGTTTTAGTTCGCCACAGGCAATTGCCATAGTGCCTTTCGTATTTTTAGTTTTAGGGGTTTCTCCCACACTTTATATTATGCCGAGTTGTATATACGCGTCCATTGTTAAAAGTCAAAATGTAAACCTAATCTACATCTAGATCTGGTCTAAATCTGATCTAAATCTGAACCTAAAAAAAAGCAACAAAACTCCGCGCCAAAGCAATTTTTCTAAATCCTTCAGCCTTCTCTTCTCGAAAGCTGGCGATACAGAAAATCCTTTGCTTAGGTTCAAGCGAATTCTTTGAATGATGGCCCGCCGTAAAAATAGCTCCCGAAAACAAAGAGATTATTTTTGTGAGTCCGGAGTGGATTAATTGCTTTAGTGCAACGCCGGAGTTGACCACCAGCTCAGATGATCACGTTTATAAATATTTAAACGAAAAACAAAAAATTATTTTTTGTCCTGGGTCCTGAAAAAGTGTATATCTGATACGTTGAGAACGCATCGCGACTGCAGCTGTTGCTTTTTAACTCGCACAAAAAACGGAAACCGTTCCGACCGCATCCAGGGGACCCGCCGAACGGGAGCTTTTTAAAGTATTATTCATTTTGTTATGTTCAATTTTATAGTTTATCTAGTTTTAAGGTTAATATTCCAGTTAATTACACGCTGAAGTAAATCGGGATTTTTACTACAGAGGGAAATCTGGCTTAGGCTTAGGGAGAGAATTTTGTTACAAACTGTAAATAAACATTTTATATTGTGAGGAACTATTTATTTTTACTTTTTATTAAAAAAATAAATAAAATATATTTTCCATACAATGTTCTTGTTTTTGTTGAGCGACCTTTACGTATCCTTCTGTACACTTTTTAAAAAGAGTTTTAATAATTTTTTCCTTGTAACCTGTACTTATAACTGAAATTATTACCTTTATGAGACAAATGTTAAACTTGTAGGTTCGATTCGTTGTTTTTGATTTAAGTATAAACAAGTAATCAATTTTTTAATGTATGTCATTCTACCTACAAATTGAATCGACCTTGTTGGGTCTCAGACTACAAATATTAAAAATTTTAATAATAATATTCATAACAACACTCACTTAAAAAATGACAATAGGTACCTTTTGAAAATATTTATTGCGTTTTGTGAACGAAATTTTAAATAATTTTCGAAATATTTGTAGTTATACAAACAAATTAACAGTTGTTAAGGCCCGATGATGCCTCATTGACCAGACGAAAGAAGCAGTCATGCTAGAATTATCTAACTCCGATCTCTTATACAGGTATGTAGTTCTAGTCATGTACTACATACTATGGGAGTTTTTTTTAATAAATTAAGATAAACATTTAATAGTTTTATACTTTTATAATGTAATATAATGTAAAGTTATATAACAAAAAAATATTAAACAATACCTAGGTATATACATTATTTATTTTTTATTGTCCAAGAGAAGCAGTATTTTCTACCGTGCAAAATTTTGTCCGTTATATCCGAACTCTGTTATATCGAGATCCATTATATCGAGGTTTTACTGTAATAACAAATACCTAAGTTTAGTCAGTGTTGTATAATGGTCTAACAACGATCTTTACCTCTAGTTGTTTAAAGAAAAACTAAAGAGAAATTAAGATAATTATTTGACATCATTATTTATTATATATTTATATTATAGAATTAGATATTTATTTTCACAAAAAATGAAAATGAAATTTTTTTTTAATTTCCTTATAGAACCCATTTTAAAGTTTAGATTCTAGACCACTCGCTGCAGTGTCATCATCACTTTCATCGCAACTTTCCTAATCATTTAGGACTTTAGAACTCATAATAATAAAACGTTTCCAAATTATTAGAAAGATAATAAAAATATTATCTTAATCGTTACGTTGTATATATTCTTTTGAAATTGTGAGAGCGTTCTGCTCGGTCGCTTCGCTCGCTCACCGACTCGCGCCGTAGGCGCTCGTTTTTAATATAATAAATTAGAGCTCTTAACATTCAACTATCCAAGATGTCAGATCATAGTCAACAATTATTAGATACAGTTTTAATTTTTTTTCTATAGCTCCCGATTTTATTAACCAAAAACTGACGAAGCCCACACACGTTCTGTTCTCAAATCGTACAGTTGAAGTAGCAGTTAAAGCGCACAATTTAACTGATAGTATATGCTGGGGCCTTTAAATTTTTTATTACACGTTCTATTCATTAGAAAAATAATTGTCATTAAATAAAACTGAATGGTAGAATTACAATAATTATAAAACAAAATTATTAGACGTTCTATTGTCTTGGAAAATATTTTTATTACACATTTTATGGGTTAGGAAAATTATTGTGATACATAAAACTGATTGGTTTAGCATCTAAACTTTAAAACTGTGTAGTACAGAAAAATTGAAAACTTTTAATTAAGATATACTTTAGTTTCAAACATTTGCTTCAATTACTTCTATTCTGGAATGAAACCAATTGAATCTTCTCTCGTTAATATTTCGAAGAGTATATTGGCATTGAATTAAATAAATTTATTCTTGCTCCTATATAAAACAATGATTCTCTTAACCAATGCGCTTATTGTTGGACCAAGATTATTGATCCCTCAGTTTGCGGTATATAGATTTACAAATATGTACTTCTTTTAATCAATTATAATAAAGCAATACAATACATAAAATATACCTTAGTTTAGTGGTATATTTGTGTGTGCCTACCTACCTATAATTCAAATCATGTAGGGCAGTTTGCCTTTAAAGAAAACTAAAGAGAAACTAAGATCATTATTTGACATAAAATGTTAAATTAAATAAACAATCATTATTTATATACAAGGTGTCCTCAAATTCATCGACATCCTTTGAACCACGTACAGTACTCATTAAAATAAGTAAAAAAGTTCTTATACATCCCTGTCCGGAAGTGCGCCCCTGCGGAGCTACAGCCCTCCAAAATTTGACCAAAAAGAAGACATTTTTGCGATTGATTCGACCATTTTTAACATTTGGAGCTCCAGTTTTCGCCAATGTCTTTCTTTTATCTTATTCCAAGTTACATATTGATTTCAAGGGGATAGCTCAATAAACAACTACCGAAAATTATTATTGCAAGGGGATGAAAGTATTTTTGGTTGTAACTTTTTCACCGTTAAAATTAATGAAAATATTGCTTCGGATAATGAATCCTCAACCAATTACGAAAAAAAAGTCTAACAAACCATACCTCTAAAACGCATCCCTCCCGAGATATTCCACTTTTTGTAAAAGTCTGCATTTCTTCGCAAAATAGAATTAATAAACGAATATTTAACTGTAACTTATTACAGTTTTAACAAAGATGTTGGGTTTAGCAAACAGCATACACTTACATAATGAAGTAATCTTAATAAATAAGAATTAATTACAATAAAATACAAAACTGCCACAATTCTTTTTGGTCAAATTTTGGAGGGCTGTAGCTCCGCAGGGGTGCAGTTCCGGACAGGGGTGTATATGAACTTTTTTACTTATTTTAATGAGTACTGCACGTGGTTCAAAGGATATCGGTGAATTTGAGGACACCCTGTATACAGGGTGGTCCAGCTAAGAAGGCTCACTTAAATTACAGCGTTATTAACAAACTTAGAACAATAAAACTTGCAGGATTTACTCCGCACCTAAAGAGCTCCAAAAACGCTAGTAGTGTTTGGTTTTGCCGCGCATAGTTTTTGTGCAAGCGCACTTGGATCCATAAAAGTGATGATGAAGATGAATTTTTTTTTACATATTTTAAATCGGCAAGTAATTCTGGCCGAAAAACATTTTTTTATTATTGAGGCTTTATTTACCAATTAAGGGGAATGAAATTTCGAAAAATTAATTCTGCACATAAAGAGCTTAAAAACATCCCAATAACTTTTTACTTTGTGACATTTCGTTTCCACGCAAGGGCACATAACTTTTAAAAATACATGGTTTTCAAGGTGTTTTTATTATGAATTCTAATTCCCAGAATGATTATGGGTACAACTATACCAATATTGCAGCAAAAAATCTTGATTTATGGATTTTTTTATTTTATAGGCAATGTCCACTTAACCG
>JAWQRP010000384.1:0-29713 GCA_033557875.1 Quadriops clusia
GGGTAAACGCGACCTTTTGATACGAAATAAATTATTCCCTAAAATAAACGATTAGAGCAAAACAATAATTTATTTCGTTGCTTTTTAATTTGTTGATGCTAGTACTTACATTCTCCCTTACAAAACTGATTGATGTTCTTTAAGATGCGACTTTTTCATAGTGGCGCAACCATCAACGCACATTCACCATAGAAATCGAACTCCTTAAAATGGGAAAATTACCGACGGACGGACGTACGTACGTTACAACGGTAATTATGTTTGTTGATATTGAGAGTCTCATTCGCGACTCATTTGAATTATATTAATATATATAATATTTTTTTAGTCTAACTCTTAAAACATTTGTGTAAATGAAAGTCTATCAACTCTGTATTCCTATGTATATATTTGAGATTGGAGCACCATGTCTATGAGAATACAGAGTTAACAGACTTTCATTTTCGCAAATAAGGAATACCTCATAGGACGGCTTAAAATTAAACCATTAAATCATTGTTTCGGGTTAAAATAAATTTACAAACCTGATGGTCCCGGGTTGGCTCCTTCTTCGATATTTATGACTTCGCCCCCAGTTTTCACCTCATTGTCAGTCTTCTCTTTTTCGCCTCCCGTTTCATTCTCCTTCTTGCTTTCTCCGTTTTGGCCTTCTGCTTTTTTCCCATCGGTTTCTTTCTCGCTACTATCTTTATCAGCGGCATCCAATTCACTCTTTTTATCATTATCATCAGCTTCATTGTTTTCCTGGTCTTCGGGACCCTGTTCTTCCTCGTCGTCCTCATCGTCATCGTCGTCGATGTCGTCAGCCAAACGAGGAACGGCGTCGCCAAGAGGATCGCCTTCTAGACGACAAACTTCAAGAAGAGCTTTGCCGTAGTAGAGGTAGATATCTCCTAAAGATTCGTGTTGGGTGCCAAGCTCTAAGGCAGCCAGTTCGGATGCCTTTGATAGGTAAGCGACGGCAGTGTGAAAGGATTTGAACTCGTAGGCTTTGACGCCTTCTCCTAAGAGTTGGATGGGGGTTTTATCTTTAAAGTTGATTACGACGTCGTCCATCTGGAGCAATATAATATTAATAAAAATAAAAAAATTAGCGTTTTTTTTTTGTACAAATAGACATATATTTGTTATTATTCAATGTTCTAGGGTCTTGGATTTTTTTTTATGAATATATTCGAGGTTTTTTAATGTTGATATTATTCTTAGTGCGCATTATTAACTCTGTATTATTAATCTGTATTATTATTAGTTCATTTTATTATTATTATTTCATTTTAATATTGTTCTTTAACAATATTATTACTGTTTCACTTTGAAATTGTTCTTTATCTCATAGAGATAATAATAATATTAGATAATAATAGTATTATATCAGTTTAATATTGATATTTAACTTTATTATTATTACCACCTAAAAAATATTCACTCCCAATTTCATCATAGCCAAAGCCAGCACTTTCATCTGATCATTGTGTTCTTTACGTGCGCGTGGGTTAGGTTCTAATATTATATGTATACATAACACCACAGATAATACATACGTATTTAATATTAAAATAATAACAAATGATTATACAGATTTATAAGGGTGTATTATACCACAGTAGACTATAACCACAAATACTATAACTTACGTTATGCCGTCAATAGTTTTTTGCCTTTGTTTTTCTGATAAACTTTTTAAGGACAAGATAGATAATTAAAACTCTGTTGAGGTCAAGAGCACTCAGACTGAAGTGGTTTAACCCTCGGATACCCCATGGCCACCTTGTCACGGCCTGCTGGGGAATAACAAGCCATGGGGGCCAATCTCCTTGTATTGTGTCTATTGGCGTCGGCATGCGCCGCGACGCCGTATCGACGCCGTCGCCACCAGTGTCGGGTAAATACGCAACGCGGCAAAACGTTGCGATCAAGTCACCACAGAAACAGTGTGCTTCGAGACTCGTCCTGGGAAGGATTCGCGAGGATTCGTTGGAGTTGGGTGAGGGGACTCGCGGGTGACTCACGGAAACAATACTAAAAGAACGTGATAAATTAGATGTAATAGAAATAGATTTTGATGAAAAAATTAAGAGGAGACTTGAAGACAAGACAATTGGGCTGTGTAAATTAAATTTGATGATTTAGGGAGATTTGTTTCGCGATTTGGTACGTTGAATTGACTGTGCTGTGGTTAAGGTTTCAAGGAATTTATTTGTTCAGCTTGGAATTGTGAGTATGTATTACATATTATTTTTATTGTTAGTATCATTATTATTTTTGTTATTATCATTACTATTTTTTTTGTTATTATCACTACTATTTTTTTTTGGTATTATCATTACTATTTTAATATTCTCATTTTTATCATAATTGTCATTTTTATATTCATCATTATTTTTTAAAATTTTTGTTATTATGTATTCTCATTTTTATTTTCATCTTTATTTTTATTTTCGTTATTATTTTTATTATTATTAATAATTAATTTCATTACATTAATAGACTTCATTATTATTTTGATTGCACATTTAATGTTATTAAAATTTTATATTGTGTGATAGTATTAAGTTTTTATATAATTAAGATGTGCAATGATGACTTTTTATTATTTTTTAAATTTATTATTGCGTATTTCAATCGTATTTTTTCATAAAGAAGTTTAGACAATATACTTAATTAATATAGGACGTTTATTATTGTTGTCGAGGTCGAAACAGATATGAGATTATAAGGACGTCCCTAAGGCCCAAAAGGCAATTTAGAGCCCCAACAGGCTTACCGCAAGGAATCTTCGTTTGTAATCATCTTGAATCCTTGTTTTCAAGGGGAGGCAATCATCTTGTCAACATTTCAAATTTGTTGTCAGGAACAAATTGTGTTTGTCGCCATAAAACTAATTTCGTTTCGGAATATTATGGCATATCTTAATCTCGTTCGCGGGGCCTTATTGATTTTCCTATACCTTCGTCCTTCTGGCCACGTCTTGGAATTGCCTAAAAGTCAAGTTCACGGTGGATTTGGGGACACCTCGCAATTTCGCTGATCAACGTTTCTATTTTATTTTTAATTTATTTAAACGGTTAATTTTCCTAGGTTTTGTTTTATATTTACTAATTTATTTAAAATTTACTAATTTACTTTGAACTTACTAATTTACTTTAAATTAACTAATTTATTTGAAATTTGCTAATTTATTTTAAATTTACTTTACATGAAATATGACTGGAATCGAAAAATGAGTAGTCAGTTATTACACAATAACAGCCCTTAGGAGGACATTACCCCCCCCCCCCCCCCAATCAAGCCGGGCAATTTAGGGATGAAATTGAAGTCCTCATCGGGATTCCAGATTCGGCCCGAAGGACGACCAAATGAGATTTATGACTCAATTTATTAGTATGTATTCGGGGCTTTACTTCTTCCACCAAAGTTCTTTCGGCAGGCTTTCGGAATAGCCAATGAGACTTTTAGCCGAGTTTTATTTTCATTACCTTACTTCCTTGCGGAACTTTTCCTCTCCTTTTTAATCTGAAGAACTTTGTTTAATAAGTTTTACTTTTTCATAAATCTAGTTTTTTTATAGTTGGCTATATGGCCTGATTCTCAAGTCAAAAATAATAAAGTAAAAAATAATTTAAAAAAATACATGAAATAGTATCTTTCCCATATTTCTTCTCATATAGCAGGTCTGCCATATAGTGTACATTTTTAAAGCATATTTATAGATTTTTTTTGCAACATTTTTTTACATACTTAATTTTGTTTATATATTTAATTTTTTTTACATATTTATGATGATATATAAACACTGCTTTATAATAATAACGACATGTTTACACATCTGCTTAATCCCCAAAACAATTATAAATACGCTCGGTTTATTAGGTATTCCATTACAAACATAGCAGTTAGTCCTCGCAAAACAAACAAACTCCCAAAACACCCCTAACGAACTCGCTAACCAACAGATATCAGCATTTGCACAAATAAACGACCCAAAACAAGCATAAAACAAAACTCATTTATATGCAAACCCTCGCGAACATTTCCTCTCAGGCGGCCACACGATTTGGTCGATAATTACAAGGTGCCAAATGAATTTTCACTACGTAATTGATCTGTTAATTAGCGATCCTTTGCCGGGGCTGTTGTTTTCGCTTGTTAAAAAAATTGATTCCTGCGGCTGTATGGAAATTGTTGCGTAACAGAAAATAATGTGTTAATAGAATAATGGAATAAAAGAACAATGGAATAGAAGAATAATGGAATAAAAGAATAATGGAATAAAAGAATAATGGAATAAAAGAATAATGGAATAAAAGAATAATGGAATAAAAGAATAATGGAATAAAAGAATAATGCAATAAAGGAATAATGGAATAAAAGAATAATGGAATAAAAGAATAATGGAATAAAAGAACAATGGAATAAAAGAATAATGGAATAAAATAATAATAAAAAATCAAAACAAAAAACAATCAAAAACAGCATAAAATCAAAAACAAAAGATATCAAAAAAGTCAAGGAAATAAGAACAAAAGACAATCAAAAATAAAAGGCAATAAAAAATAAAAGACAATCCAAAATAAAACACAATCAAAAATAAATGACAATCAAAAATAAAAGACAATCAAAAATAAAAAACAATCAAAAATAAAAGACAATCAAAAATAAAAGACAATAAAAAATAAAAAACAATCAAAAATAAAAAACAATCAAGAACAAAACACGAACAAAACGAAAGACTAATGTGTTCATTGGATAATTTTTGTTTCTTTTAATTCCAGGACAATCAACTCTACTTCCAGGCGGCAGAGTCGCAGAAGGCTGTGCTGAAAAACGCAGCGTCGCGACGTCCAAATCATGACGGCGAGGACGCCGAAGTCGCGACCTTGGCACGCAATAATCGGTGTCAACCTTAGCTTGAGAGAGGTTTAAAAATCGCTAAAAATCGAGGGCAAATTGTTGCGCAATCTGTTAAATTGACAATGGATAATTAAAACTGGTGATGGATAGGTGGGGGCGAAACTTAGGGGAATAATAATGTGACCTTAATGAAAAAATTGCGTTCATTAATTTAGAAACGCAAATACTAAATTATTAATTTAATTAATTATATAAACTATTGATTGGTACCTAAGGGAGTAAAATGTTAATTAATATCTAATGTGATAAAATATTGACTAATAACCAACTTAATTAATAAATAATTAATTAATATGTAAAGCAACAAAATATAACCTAACTGATAGAAAATGTAGTAAAATATAAATGATGATAAGTTTGAAATTCAGTCGATCGAACCTACATTATTTGGAGATGATTACATAGAAGCAATGATCTTTAGATCAAATCTGATCAGTTAGTCTGATCAGTAGTAACCTGATCAGTTAGTCTGATCAGTAGTAACCTGATCAGTTAGTCTGATCAGTAGTAACCTGATCAGTTAGTCTGATCAGTAGTAACCTGATCAGTTAGTCTGATCAGTAGTAACCTGATCAGTAGTAATCTAATCAGTAGAAATCTGATCAGTAACAGTCCGATCAGTAGTAATCTGATCAGTAACGGTCCGATCAGTAGTAATCTGATCAGTAAGTCTGATCACCAGTAGTGTGATCAGCAAATAGTAGTCTTGCTATGCTAACCAGAAACAAGACCAGCAGCCCCAGAAAATCTCCGTAAATGCCCATCAAGCGGGCCAGGCGCAAGAGTGTGAGAGTCGAAGCCAAAATAGGTTCCCCAAAAATCCACAGGAACAAGCTCGCCGACCTCCTCGGAAACAGCATCAAGCTGACGGGTAACCAAGAGTACGACCTCCTCATCGTCGACTACGACAGCCAAATGGACTCTTCGGAGACGGAGGAAGACTCTGGATGGAACTGCAGCGTTCACCCCAGCGTCTTCTTCTTGCTGGGGACTTTAGTGCTCACCACGTGCGCCACCGGGATGCTGTGCGCCGCCATCATGACGGACCACTGGGAAGAGGTCACGTGGGACAGACAGCAGCTGGCCGAGCTGGCCAACAACTCCGTGCAGATCCAGTGGCTGCTGCATGGGACTGTCGCGAAGATTGCCTCTAATGAGGAGGAGGACATGGCTTTCCTCGTGCCTATTCATGGGGGGATTTGGACTTTGTGCTTGAGCTTGACTGGTAAGTTTCCTTCTTGTGAGAGAACTCGATGGTTACTCTCAGACATCTTCTGAATATTATATCGAGTTCAACCAAAAGTTTTGATCAAGTCTATTACAATTTGAGATACTTGTACTTTGAGGGTGTTTTTCGTGTATAGTCGGTTGCCTAAGTTATGTTGATATTAACAAAACAGGATGTTGAAATAATTTTATTAATAGAACATGTTGATATTATTAGTAAGTCGAATAGCGGGTTCTGGCGCAGTGTTTCAACATTTTCTCGCTAGATGGCTGATTATTAAAACACCCTACATGATATTTATAATCTGTTTGTAATAAAAACTGGCAAGCTTTCTAGGCTTTGAAATTAACTGATTAGCTTTGAAATTAACGGGTAAGCTTTGACATTAACTAGTAAGCTTTGATATTAACTGGTAAGCTTTTACATTAACTGGCAAGCTTTGGTATTGACTGGTAAGCTTTGAAGTGAACAACTGAGCTGTAAAGTTAACTAAAAACTTTCGAGCTTAGCAGAAAAGTTATAACCTTAATTACGAAGTTGGCAACTTAACATTTCAGCAGTTCCGCGAAAATGGGTTTCAATTTACTATGTTTCCCGTTTGGCAAGTCCGACTTGGCTGAACGGATCCCCGAGAAGGATATCCAAGCGAGCTGGGGATAAAGCTAGGGCTCAACTAGAGCACTTCGATCTATGCAATGCGACAGCAATAAAAAGAACGGTTTCGATTTAGCTGAAAACAAGGAAATGGCTTTATCGGGAGGGGTAGCGGGGTTAAAGTAGGAAACTTTTGCTCTATTGCATGTTTTAGAGAAATGCATTCAGATGAATAATACAAGTAATTAAACCTTGTAAAAGTTTGCAAACTGATTGCAAATATATATTTTAAAAAGTATGTATTAAATATGACAATAAAATTGTATGAAATATACCTAATATGAAATATACGTAATATGTAAATATACCTAATATGTAATTAGGTATATTAAATGTTACGTTAAAAACGACGATTATATTATATACGATATTAAATACGATAAAACCGAAAAGTTAAAGCGATGGTCATCACCGAGCTCGTTTTAATTAATGTTCCCGAGAGAGACCGATTAAAATTTTTAGTCACGCTCGAGCCATTAGTTAGTTTAGAGCTTAGTGCACCTCTATTTGTATGGAAATTAGCCCAGACTACCCCACTAACGTGGAGCGGTTTTATTGGAGTTCGTGCCTAAGTTTAATTTGTTGTCTATGCTCCTCGCGTCTAGGTTATCGCGCCTTCATGACACAAAAAATAAAATAGACACAAAAAATAAGATAGACACAAAAAATAAGATAGACACAAAAAATAAGATAGACACAAAAAATAAAATAGACACAAAAAATAAGATATACACAAAAAATAAGATAGATACAAAAAATAAGATAGACACAAAAAATAAAATAGTCACAAAACAAAATAAATTAAACGAGCAAAGTTAAAATTAATACATCAATAAATATATATGTACATACAAATAAAACAATTTTTACAGAATAAAATAAATAAACAAAATAAACCTTTATAATTAATTTTTGTTCCAGAGGAAGAAATCGACTTGCTGAGACAGAAAGATTTCCCCAAAAAGGCAGTTTGTCTGAATTATCTCGCTGGAGGAGACGACAAGATGAAGGGATACGAGCCTAGATGGGATTGGCAACACCGTAAGCATTCAAAATAAGTCATAAGCCGGAAAATTGAAAAATCGTTTCGCACAAGAAAAGCAATTTTAGCTCACATAAATTTAACTACAAAAGACAAAAGTTTTCATAAGACCATAAAGATCAAGTCGGTTAATAGAATTCCACTGAGTGGGAAAAACTTTTCAGAATCTGTAAAGTTCTACTCTATGATTTGTGTTCGTTTAGAATATGTAACAAGTCTTAAGAATATTAAATCTTAAGAATATTAAGTCAAAGTATAGCACAGGTATAGGATATCTGTGGTATAGGTAAAAGCACATATATGTGGTAAAAGCATTCTCACGTTATAAAGACGCCACTTCATATAATCACATATATATAATAGGCAGTAGAGTGGCATCAAATGAACTTTAACAGTCCATCAGTTCAATACACTCAACCCCATTTTAAAGTCATAATACGGACATTTCGTGTAGTAAGCTTTTTAAAATATCTAAAAATAGCTCCACGTCACATTACAACTGCAAACATGCAATTACACTTCTGGCCCTTGCTTGGGCAATTTGGGGTACCAATACATATTGCCTTATTGCTTATTCATGCGGGATCGATTTAGCTATGTTTATATGGCACATTCGGGCAAGGGTTGGGCACATTCAATTATTCATTGGCAAATTGTGCAGTGAATTCAATTGGAATGTCGCCTGAAAAAAAAACGTAAAAATGTCGCCTGAAAAAATCGTAAAAATGCCGAGAAAAAAAAATCATGCGAGAAAAAAAAACGTAAAAATATTGTGAGAAAAAAAGGCAGTTGATACGAAAAGAACTTGATAATGCGAATGTTGTGCAGAAGCGAGAAGTATTACAATATCTCTCAAGGGCTATTCCCAAAACAAATTACCCGCTTCAAAGAATATCCTGAATTATTCAGGATTCATTCTAACTTTATCCCGCAAACAAAAAAAAACATGTGAATGTATTAAGAGCGTTATAGCTCCTTTCATTATTATTTATTACTCTTAATATATAATAACAAGAATAATTCTCTAGTCGTGACGTAAATTTGACGTAGTAAAAGTAGATGATAGAGAAAAGTAGTTGATGTAGAAAAGTAGATGACGTTGAAAAGTAGATGACGTAGAAAAGAGTGCGACGTCACTGAATTTAGTTGCAGTACTCCACCGATTGAAGCGCAACAATAATAATTTCCCCCGATAAAACGATCGCTTTCATATCGAGCAATCCGTGAAAGCAGGTTGCCAGAATGTTCGAACAGAGTGAAAATCCCGCAATAAAATCCTTGATCGCTTTTATTGAAATCGATTCAGATTGGAATTTAATAGTCACACGACACGTTATCCTCAAATTAAGCAAGGCGACTTGTTTATCGCAATAGATCAAAATAAAAAGGAAAAATATGTTATGAAAAGATATTTTCTTTGCTATTTAACGTTGTTGATATTTATTTTACGTTGGACCCTTTGGGAAAACTGTTTTTTTTTATTTGTTTAGTGTTATTACTAAAATAAAATCCTTCCTATGTTCCATAAAATATATTCTATTCAATAAAATATATTCTATTCCATAAAATATATTCTATTCCATAAAATATGTTCTATAACGCGAAATAGGAGTATTTCATCGGGGGATGTATAGATCCTTTTATAAGGACTGTACGTAAGGACGAGGAGAAGGCATAAGTGCTGAGGCTTTATTACAACCGCATTAATCATTCAGACATTCGAGGCAGAAGGCTAACAAGTGACAGGTCTTCCATTACTGAATAAATCCTACATGAACGGAGGAATAAATAATTTCCTCGTGCGACCTTATTTCGGTTCAATAACGTCTCTGTAATCATTTTCTAGCTTTAATCACATGTGTGCTTTGATAAGTTTCTATTTTAGAATTCATTTCTAGTTGTGAATCAATTTCTATTTTAAAATTAATTTCTGGTTGTGAATCAATTTCTAGTTTTAAAATTAATTTCTAGTTGAGAATCAATTTCTAGTTTTGAATGAATTTCTAGTTTTAAAATGAATTTCTAGTTGGGAATCAATTTCTAGTTTTGAATCAATTTCTAGTTTTAAAATTAATTTGCATTTAATTAATTTATAATATATATTCCATTATAATATTAAAATTAATTTATTATTATTACTCTAAATAATTTAATTAAATTAGTAAATTGATTAAATTACATTGATGTAGAATTACTAAATTGATGTAAAATGAAATAACGCTTGTTTCAGGGATGCAAAACCTCTCGATATCTTGCGCCCTAGTCTGCTTGATCGTTTTAGGGAGTGCAGCTCTTGTGGGAGCTTTTGGAGTTTGTCAACATCAAATTAGCGCGGTGTTGGTGACGGGTGTTATGTACCTATTAGCTGGTAAGTGTCTATATATTATGTATTTGTAAATTATGTAAATTATCCCATTGGTTATGTGAATTATTTTGTGTATGTTTTTGTAAATTATATTTGCAAATTATGTGAATTATCCCACTGATTATGTGAATTATCCCATTGGTTATGCGAATTATTTTACAATGTATGGAAACGAAAAGCAAAATGTCGAAAAACAAATTTCCTAGCAGCATTTCGAATTCCAGCGAAATGTGATGACTGAAATAGGAATCTAGGTCACTACAATAAAGTCTCATACAGACGTATGTAGGTATTTCATGTTCATAATAAATATATAACGTTAAGACTTGTATGTAGAACTTGTATGTAGAGCTTATATGTACTCAGGCTGCATTTGTTATGAAGACCACTGTACGTACACGCTATATAGAACACAAAAATACATAAAGCAAAATCAAATCAGCTCAGCCATGGTCTGTCTACAAACTTCATAGGTACAAAAATGGCGACTTTACTTGCAAAATGGCGATTGTTATGAAAAATGGTGTTTTCTACAGAAAATAGAAAAATTCACTTACTCTCAAAAACCTCAAAGGCAACCGCAGATGCAAATCCACCGATTTCTCCCGATTTTCTCACCACAAAAAGAAAATTTCCCGAAGTTTTCATGAAAAATCGGAGAAATAAAAACGATGTAACTTTCATTTTCAGCTTGTAAGCATCGACTGTCAATTGTCAATTGTTTCAATAATTAGTTGTCACCCGCCGACTTGACTAAATTTGACAGCTTTTATTTCTGCAGAAATAAGGGATGCTATTTTCGCAAATTGAGGAGTTAAGGGAAGATTTGGGGGTAAAATGAGCATTTATTCCGAAATTAGGGGTTTATCCTGAATAATTATTTCTGTTTGATGGTTACGCAAAAATTGTCTCTATGAGCGAGAATAAAAGAATTGTGAACTAAAATTTCGTGTATGCTTGGTTGCCTAAATTGATTTTATATGTATATATAGAAAAAGATAATATGTAATGAGATAATGTGATTTAAGTTGAATTATTGTGATTTAAGTTTAATTATTGTGATTTAAGTTTAATTTTGTAATTTAAGTTGAATTATTACGATTATAGTTTCATAATTTTTTTCCTTTACGTTCTAGCATCATTCGCCCTCTTCACCCTAACGATAATCCACTTCAAGAGAACGAACCACAAGCCTCGGATAGACATCGATCCCAACGGAAGCATAGACGGGGTAGTTAGTGTCCACCCGCAAGGTATCAAAAGGGTTTACGATCTACTCGGGGCTCGAATATTCACAACTTCTTGGTCCTTAGACTTAGGATGGGGTGGGGTAATGCTTTGCGTGATGACATCAGTTTTATGGATCCTTTTATCGAAGATAATGAGGTTCAACCCGATATCCAGCATGATCAACTGATATTAGGGAATGCGCTCTCGCACTTTGAGTGCGATAGCGCATGTGTGACGAAGTATCTAATAATATCAATTCCTAATATTAGCACTTTTCTAATATTAGTTAATATTAGCAATTTTCTAATATTAGCAATTTTCTAAAATTAGCTAATATTAGCAATTTTCTAAAATTAGCTAATATTAGAAAATTGCTAATAGGAATTTTTTAACATTAGAAATTTTCTAATATTAGTTAAAATTAATAATTTTATATTAGCTAATATTAGTAATTTTCTAATATTAGCAATTCCCAAATATAAAAATGACGAAATATATAAATTTCGAAATATAAACAGTCACAAATATAAACATTCACAAATATAGACATTCCAAAATATCAACATTCCAAAACATAGAAATTTCTAAATATAAACATTCAGAAATATAGAAATTTTAGAATGTAAACATCCAGAAAGAAAACAAAGACTCACTAGAAACGCCCCGCGGATAACAAACTTTCCCGGAGATTTATTTTGAATATGAACTCTTAGTAAGTATGTACAAAGTATTAGGTCACCAAAGTGGTCACGTAAGATTTAAATATTCTAACCGTTACTAAAACGTTAAAATGCTCATTACTTTTCTACATGTTCCTAAGACTCTCTTCACGGCTCTCGTGGGGTTCTCCACATCGAGTGACTTAACCGCACTGGGTGTAGTCAGCGCACGTCCGATTATATTCTTACGAAGTAAGTGCACAAAGAGTTATTTTCGCTGTGACTGGCAAAACAATAAACTTCATTCTCGAGTTTGGGGTTCGCTCTACTTTCGTTCTCGCCTAAGTGTATATAGCCGTACAATTTATACAAAACATTTCATTACTGATTACCTCTAATATTAGCCTAATATTGTCGTCAGTAGCGCTCAAAGTTCTTACAATTATTATTATTATTATAAATATAAAAAAAAGCGCAATGGGATCTATAAAAGCTACTGTAACGCTTGACCGTCCACTAAACAGCTATTGTTATCAAAAGTATTTATTGTTAAACTTTAACTAAATTTTACTAAACGTTGTATTGTGAAAAACGACTTATGGCTACCATAATCTATGGCTACCATAATCTATGGTTACCATAATCTGTGGTTACCATAATCTATGGTTACCATAATCTATGGTTACCATAATCTGTGGTTACCATAATCTGTGGTTACCATAATCTATGGTTACCATAATCTATGGTTACCATAATCTATGGTTACCATCATTTGCGGTTACCATAATTTGTGGTTACCATCGAGTTACGTTACCAAGTTAACACCAGGTTAACCAACTCTCGTATACATAAGTAAATACCAAATTCTCTAAATGTACACGTTCTTTCATTAATTCACTCAAAAAAACCTCATTCTATCATATGGGATCAATTCATAAATGGAACATTTGTAAGCATATAGATATTTGGCAGTGACCATAACCCTACTTTTTTCGGCTGAAGAGGAAAAAGCAATGTTGCCTTTTACAATGCCTGCGTATACAGAGATATATTTCTTAAGAACTATTTTACTAGCCGCTTGCAACCGCTCGCTTTATAAAGTGCATTTATTGTAAATATTTTGCGAATAAATTTTTGTCTGTTACCCGTTCGCCTTTTGTCTAAATCCTTATTAGTCCTAAGCCTCCTACAGGACTTACACTTTACTTATTTTTTTTATGATAATCAGCAAAATCTCACTTACCTTTTACTGTATTTTACCAAAAAGGCACAAGGATTAACGTGGAACGTTTTAATTTTAACACTTCTTCAGACGTTTAAACTATGCAAAAACACGAAAGCTGGATGGATAATGTGCAAAAATGGCGCCAACTGTTGCTCCTGAAACTGCGACACCAAACGGCGGTTTGCGGCACTATCGCACTACTATCACTTCATATATGTGCTAGTATCGTGGAATTATTTTATTATTATGGCTTTGTTCTAAATCCTATGTTTAAATTAAACTAATAACCTTCATAATCGTCATGATATCATGTATATGGATTAATTTTACTATCCCGCAGCTTTAACCGCTTATTTTATCGACGCTAAATTTGAAATACTAAATTTCAAATTAAATTTCCCGCGCCCGTACTTGACAGCCAGGGGGTGCCCTGGCGGCCATTTAGTTCCGGTTCTGGTTAACTTTGTCTTGTCACATATTGCAAGTTTTCACAGTGAGTTTAATGATAATGACGGAAAACACCGGGGGCGAAGTACCCCATTTTAAGACCCCCGTGATCCAGGACAACCCTGTAGGATGGGGGCCCTGCGAAATGCCTGATAAGTTCAAGGATATGCCGTATCAACCCTTTAGTAAAGGTGACCGGCTTGGAAAGATTAGCGATTGGACTGGGGCCGTTTTCCAGGATAAGAAATACGCAAGTAAGCCCTTTAAATGAAGATTTGTTGATTTTGTTTGTAATAATAATTATATTGGTTGAATTAATGGAATTGAGGTTATATCAGTTAAGAAAAGCGTGTTGACACTTGGCAGTTGTTTAGGCAACCCGCAACATTACTATAAATTATTAATGAAAGTTAATTAAAAATTATTAAATAAAGCTATACGTATTAAGCTTTAATTCGCCTATAGAAACCAATTATGTCTTTTTATGTAAAGTTAGGGATAAAATTCACCATCTCATTGTTTGCTGCTTAATAAAAATTTGAAAAATTAGATTTCGAGAGTAACATCTTTGTAATTACATCTGTTTGTTATGTTTTAAATATTATGTTTGACAATCTTACCATGAATCTCCTTCAAAGCCTTTTTTATCCATTGTTGCTCCTATACAGTGCTTCCTCCTTGTTCTTGGTTTGCCTGTTTTTCCTCTTCCGTTTGAAGCAAAATAACTGTTTCTTTTGCTCTACTAGGCTTTAAATGTTGTCATTTCACGAATAATTTTGTTTGTGTAGAGTTTCTTTTTTCTCTTCTTTACCTAATATTTATATGTACTATACGCTAGCAGCCTGAAAAAATTATAATGCATTTACCTATTTAAAAAAAATATATATTTATACCAACAAAATCAAAAATTGTAAAATTAAAAGATTTTAATTTCTAATACATTAGTAAAACAATTACGTTTTTGGACGTAGGTCATGGATTATTAAATTAAAGTCCTATTTTATATTTTTGACATTTTGTGATTGTGTCATCTACATATTGAAAAGTTTTTATTTTTCTCACTTTTCTTTAGCACGTTGTGTACATTATTACATTAACGCGTTGTGTATATTATTACATTAACACTGAATTCAAATTTTAGGAATAATTTGTTTAACTATTATTAAATAATTTAAATAAATAAATGAGTATTATCAGATACTCTAATAATTTTTTACTACATTTTTTTTAATATGTTCAAAAGATTAAATGGATTAGTTTTTTTTTGACTAAATGGATTAAAATGCTGCATTGAATAAAATTGAAATTGAAATAAATTGTATTTACTTGTTTCAGATAAATATGCTTCTCAGTTCGGCTCAGGTAGCCAATACGCATATTATCACGACGAAGATGAAAGCACTTTCCATTTGGTTGACACAACTAGAGTGCAAAAGCCACCCTACCAAAGGGGGCGATTCAGAGCCAATCAGCGCAACCTTCGTGGAAGGGGCGGTCGAGGAGGCGCCCAAAGTGGAGGGATGCAAGCCTTGGGCAAAGGGGTTAAAAATCGCGATAGAGATAGAAAGAACCAGATCAAGAAATGGGGACAAGGGCGGGTAAGTTCGCTTTTCTATTTGTGTTTAATGGACAGTTAAAATAAATTTTTTGGTGAAAAGATTTATTAATTCGAACTTTAAATTAATTACGGCCGGTATTATAAACGCCAGTCAGGGTTACAGTAACTGTTAACTCGGGCCGAGTCGAGCCGAAGATGCCGTCTGCAGGCGGACGATTTCAATATGATCGGTTCGACTCGGCACTTAACAGTGACTCTGACTGGCGTTTATAATACCGGCCGTTAGTAAGTTAAATTAATAAAAAAATTAAATTCTTAGATTGAAAGACGATATTTCTTGCTTTCTTTTTTATTTTATTTTTATTTTATAGCGTTACCGGTTTCGACTCTTTCACGAGCCCTCCTCAGACGCTGTGTCTTGTTTTTTTGTTCAAGCAGAGGACCGAGGTCGCATGTCCAGTACTAGTCATTCAAAGAGTCTTTATGCATTGGAGTTTTATTCTTTTAACAAATCTTCACTATTTGTAATTATGTTCAATGTAGTTACCATACCGCGTGACTTGAACATAATTACAAATAGTGAAGATTTGTTAAAAGAATAAAACTTCAATGCATAATGACTGTTTGAATGACTAGTACCGGACATGCGACCTCGGTCCTCTGCTTGAACAAAAAAACAAGACACAGCGTCTGAGGAGGGCTCGTGAAAGAGTCGAAACCGGTAACGCTATAAAATAAAAATAAAAAAAAAAGTAAGCATATCGTCTTTCAAACTAAGAATCAAATCAAACTTGCTGGGTCCAAATATAAAAAAATTAAATAATGTATGAAATTAAAATAATTTAAAAAATAGATCAATAAAAAATTTAAATGAAGAAAAAAATTAAATGAAGAAAAAAAATTAAATTAAGAAAAAAAATTAAATGAAGAAAAAAAATTAAATGAAGAAAAAACTTAAATGAAGAAAAAACTTAAATGAAGAAAAAAAATTAAATGAAGAAAAAACTTAAATAAAGAAAACAATTAAATGATAAAAAAATTAAATACATATAAAAAATCAAGTAACACAATATACATAAAGAAAAACATGAAATCAAGAAAAAAATTAAAGAAAAAAATTGAATATATAAAAAAATTTAAGGACTTCATTAAGAAAAAATTAAATCAATGCAAAAATAAATAATGTATGAAGTTAGTATAATAAAAAATTAAATGAACAAAATTTAAATTGATAAATAAATTAAATATAGATAAAAACTCAAGTAAGAAAATAACAAAATATACATAAAGAAAAAACGAAATCAAGAAAAAATTAAGTCAAGAAAAAAATTAAAGGAAAAATTGGATAAATAAAGAAATTACACAAAAAAATCAATGCAATAAAAAATAAACTAAACAGAAAAATGGAATAAACAAAAAACATTGAATATATAAAAAAGTTAAAAGAAATCATTATGAAAAAATTAAATTAGAAAAACAAAGAAAATTGAAAAAGAAATAAATTAAAGCAATAAAAAAATAACTAAAAATTGAATAAACTAAAAATTTAAAGCAATAAAAAAAACAAAAAAATTAAAGCAATAAAAAAAAACAAAAAAATTAAAGGAATAAAAAAAAACAAAAAATTGCATAAACAAAAAAATTAAAGCGATAAAAAAATTAAAGCAATAAAACAATTAAAACAATAAAAAAATTAAAGCAATAAAAAATTAAAGCAATAAAAAAATTAAAGCAATAAAAAAATTAAAGCAATAAAAAAATTAAAGCAATAAAAAATACAAAAAATTGGATAAACAAAAAAATTAAAGCAATAAAAAAATGAAAGCAATAAAAAAATAAAAGCAATAAAAAAATTAAAGCAAAAAAAAATTAAAGCAATAAAAAAACAAATAATTGAATAAACAAAAAAATTAAAGCAATAAAAAAAACAAAAAATTGAAGAAACAAAAAAAATTAAAGTAATAAAAAAAAACAAATAATTGAATAGAAAATTAAAGCCACAAAAAAATTTATATAATCAGTTTGATACATATTAATCAGAAAATAATCTTTTCAGCCCCAAATCAAAATCCGGGACGCCTCAGTCACCGTCCGCCCAGATTGGGTCACAATCGAGGAAATGGATTTCCCCCGGCTGCTAAAGCTCTCACTCCCCAACATCAAGGACGGCGAGGACATCCTCTGCTGTGGCGAGCTGGAATACTACGACAAATCATACGATCGTGTTAACGTCAAAAATGAGAAACCATTACAAAGCGTTAACCGCATCTTCCACACGGTCACAACAACCGACGACCCGATCGTCAGGAAGCTCACGAAAACCGAAGGCAACGTTTACGCCACCGATGCTATTTTGGCCACGATCATGTGCTGCACTCGCTCGAACTATTCCTGGGATATCGTCATTGAAAAGATCGGGGATAAGCTTTTCTTGGATAAGCGCGACAATACCGAGTTTGATCTTTTAACGGTGAACGAGACTTCTCTGGAGCCGCCTCAGGATGACGGGAACTCTTTGAATTCGCCTCGGAACTTGGCTTTGGAGGCAACTTTCATTAACCATAACTTTAGCCAACAGGTGCTTAGGACCGGATCTGGGGAGCCGAAATATAAGTTTGAGAATCCGAACCCGTTTATTTCTGAGGAGGAGGAAGGTGAAGTCGCTAGCGTGGCTTACCGGTACAGGAAATGGGATCTTGGGGGCGGAATTGTAAGTTTCCGATTATTGGATTTGCTTGTATTTTGTAAGATATTTTTATAACAATGAATTTTTAACAATGATTTTTTAATAATGATTTTTTAACTTTTTTTTAATAATGATTTTTTAACTTTTTTTTTTAACCCTTCAGCACACGCCAATTGGTGGAAAGGACCGCACTTTTTTATTTTCACTTTCAACACGTTTATTTCTCTTTTAAATGCATCTAGCTCCCAGATATGCCTTAGGAAACTATAAATAGGGGATGTGGTGCCGTTACCTTTACACCGATTTTGTAGTACTTTGTGTACCTGGCAGGTGCTCTAGTCTAGTGCGGTCGATTCCACTATATAGCGCGTGTGCTCGCGTAACATTTCGGAGCACGTGTACCGAAGGGTTAATAATGATTTTTTAACTTTTATTAAAAATCATTTTTTAACTTTTTTTTTAATAATGATTTTTTAACAATGATTTATTAAACAATGATTTTGCTAAAAATGATTTTTTAATAATGTATTTTTAACAATGATTTTTTAACAATGATTTTCTAACAATGATTTTTTAATAATGATTTTTTAATAATGATTTTTTAATGCTTAGGTTTTGGTCTCCCGTTGCGAACACGACGCAGTAGCCCAATCCCCCAACGGTGAGCTTCAGTTCTTAACAATCAAAGCACTGAACGAGTGGGACTCAAAAATCGCAAATGGCGTCGAATGGCGCCAAAAGTTAGACACCCAAAGGGGTGCAGTTTTAGCCAACGAGCTAAGAAACAACGCTTGCAAACTGGCCAAGTGGACAGTCCAAGCTCTTTTGGCTGGAAGCGATCAAATTAAGTTCGGCTACGTGTCTCGTTCTCACGTCCGAGACAACAGCAAGCACGTCATCTTGGGCACTCAGCAATATAAGCCCCATGAATTCGCGACACAAATCAATTTGAATATGGACAACGCTTGGGGCATCCTGAGGTGCATCATCGACATTGTGATGAAGCAAAAAGATGGGAAATATCTTATTATGAAAGATCCGAATAAGCCGATGATTAGGTTGTACGACATCCCGGATAACACGTTCGAGACTGATGGGGAGTCGGAATCAGACGATGAGGTTGTCGGGGATTCCACTACTTTCCAGTCTTTGTATCCGTATAGTAATACGAAGCGTTAAGTTAAGAGAATGTATGTAAATTCGGAAGTATTTGCTCTGTATGAATGTTCTTGACGATACATTTTTACAAGAGAATTAAATTACATAAAAATAAAATTTTTATATTATTGGTTTTAATTACAGATTCCTGTAAAAAAGATCCTGATTAATTGTCCATGAAGAGTTCCATAGTTGTAGTTCCAAGACTAATCCATGATATTACTTCCATTATTGTTTATTCCATATTAGTATTTCCTGAGTAGAAGTTCCATACTGCTCAACGTTGATATTGCCAAAGATTATATAGTAATCTTTGATACTGCCAAAGATTATATATGTAATCTTTAGGCCTTTTCCAACAACACGAATTGATAGTTTTAGAATCGTTCAATGTACTGCACAGGGTCGGCCTATTCTAAAATTTTTGTTGCCATACGGTAATTCTATACACATGAATGTCTGGTTGCCTATATTTTGATCCTTAGCCGACCCTGTATCTGATCCTTAGCCGACCCTGTATCTGATTTTTGAACTATCAACTCGTTTTGTTGGAAAGAACCTTTTGATACTGCTCCATAGTGTAGTTCTAGTTCCTAATTACAGGTTCCTGTAAATTTGATCCTATCCCATTGGTGATTCGCCCTAGGTATTAAAGGCGCGATTTTTGAAACTTTTCTCTTCAATAAGTTCATTTTTTACTTGAGCAATTTTTTTATCAATTCGCGAATGAGCGCGCCGAGGATCGTTTCCGGTCAACTGGCTCGCCGTAATTACTTTCTTCGATTGGATATTTGGAGCAATATTTGTCTTAACTGCCACAATAGTAGAGCAAGACTTTCCATCTTCTAGTCTAATTTTCGTGAAGGCCTTTTCGTGCGTAAATAATAAGGTTCAGTTTATCCTCGGCAGTGCACCACGACGAAGACGCGGGAATTAAGACCGCCGAAGACGAGAATTAACATCCAGACAGCCCAGGCATTATCAATGGCCGAGGGAATGAGACAATTGCGAGATTGTTACAACTTCAAGATGTTACCATTTCGAGAATCGTTACAATTTCAAGAATTGTGCTCTGTGGTTACTGTTAGCTGTAACATATAATCACTTGGACCAAACTGGGGAACGTCGTGATATAATATCACATGTAATAAGACATAGTACCCTCGTGACATCGTGAGGAAAAGCTCCTATATCTACCGGCGAAGTTTTTTTATTTAAGTTAAAAAATTGTGTTTAAAATAATAGTGTTAGTAGAAGAAGATTGTATTGAATGACTCCCTCAATCAATACAAAACTTTTCAATCCCCAAAGGCCGAATATGTGCCTATTAGATCTGATCAGGTTCCACATTTCGCAGATTGCTAGCGGGAGCAAGACCTACGAGGAGTGCTCGAAATCTTTTACGGACGATTTGAGCATATTTAAGCCTCACGGCGGCTTAAGAAAATGTGAAGATGTGAAATATAGTTCTTCGTATCCTGAATTTTTGCTGCTGAAAGTTCCTCGCCAGGAAGATGTCGAGAAGTCCGAAACGGGGTCCCCTAGTTTTCAAGGGTCCGTTTGCACGGATTTCGTGTTTTCCGGGGGAGACTCAACTCGTTGGGGAGACTGCGGAAATTTGCACGGATTGTTCGGACGAGACAGGTATGTGAGATTTTAATTTTTAACTATTTTAAATCGTTTTTTTTATATGGATATTTTAAATCGTTTTTTTATATGGATATTTTAAATCGATTTTTTATATGGATATTTTAAATCGATTTTTTATATGGGTATTTTAAATCGATTTTTTATATGAATAGTTTAAATCGATTTTTTATATGGATATTTTAAATCGTTTTTTTATATGGATATTTTAAATCGTTTTTTTATATGGATATTTTAAATCGATTTTTATATGGATATTTTAAATCGTTTTTTTATATGGATATTTTAAATCGATTTTTTATATGGGTATTTTAAATCGATTTTTTATATGGATATTTTAAATCGATTTTTTATATGGGTATTTTAAATCGATTTTTTATATGAATAGTTTAAATCGTTTTTTTTATATGGATATTTTAAATCGTTTTTTTATATGGATATTTTAAATCGATTTTTTATATGGATATTTTAAATCGATTTTTTATATGGATATTTTAAATCGTTTTTTATATGGATATTTTAAATCGATTTTTATATAGATATTTTAAATCGTTTTTTTATATGGATATTTTAAATGTGTTTTAAATATCATATTTTAAATAATGTATTTTAAATAATACATTTTAAATAACGTTTTATACATACATACATTTTTATACATTAAGTTTGTAAATTAATTATGTTTATTTAAATTAATTTTTGTCTATACTCCAGATAAATTACCAACATAATAGGTTTTTATGGGTTATTGGACACTTTGATATACACTTATTGATGGACACGCAGAAGTGAGGATGTTGAGCAATAGTGTACAAGGTCTGTTGAATTATACGCTTTAGAACAATAAACAATTTATCGACAGATTCCTCTTCCTCGGGTTTTGTGTTTCTTTTTCATTGTGCTGGTGATAAAATCTTATCTGTGGGAAGTCTTTAATAGCCTTACGTCTTTTTAATTTACCCGCGGAACTTATACTCGGATTCTTTTGCACGTACAATTTGTGGTATGTACAATTTGTGGTATGTACAACCGTACAATTATGTATGTATGTACTAATTATTGTAGACTATTTTGTGTCTTACGTCTAAAGGAACTTAAAATAGTCTTAAAAGGATTTAAAAGAGTTCTAAAAGGATTAAAAAGAGTTCTAAAAGGATTTAAAAGAGTTCTAAAAGGATTTAAAAGAGTCCCAAAAATAGGAAAAGGATTTAAGATTTTTAAAGGGATTCTACCAGTTTAGGCAACCGATTATACAGAACCCGTCATTCACGCAATGATGCGTCCATAAAAATTTGAATCACGCGCCAATTCCCTTCGCCCTCTGTCAAATACGAAACTTCTAAAGCCCACTATTCTTTTGTTTTAGCCAACGACGTTTTAGCGTTGGTTTTAGAGCATAAGTACGTGCGATTTTATCCGTAATTTTAACACCTCGCGATAACTTTTGTGTAAATATCGCTATACCGGCTAAATACCAAATACCTCTAATATAAGAACAATATGCTATTTTACCCTAAAATCGTCGTAGAACTTTACAATTTGAGCAAATATCAACTCTTGATTCTATTGCCAAATTACTGCATAAATCAAGTAGCCGGGAAATTGGATCAAGTAGTCAAGTGACAAGCCATAACGGAAACAATCGCGAATCGCGCCTTCTGAGTTCGAGTGAAAGTGATGTCAATTTAGTTCTATAGAATGTTCTCGAAATTATTGGAAAAAACGATCTTTGTGTCACAAAAGGGCCAGAAATCGGTGGATTTACTCCTAGGGACAACTTTGAGCAGTTTTAGGGTAAGCGAAATTAAGATTTTCGTGCAAAATTTAAAGTTTGCATCTTGTGCATTTGTTGTATTGTTTGACGTTGTATACGAGGGGGTTTCGTAAAGTTCTGATTATCTAATTGCATAATCTTGTTCTTGGGTAGTGAGTCTTTGATTAAAAGAAGATACTTCAAAATATCTTGAGTTTATTTAATTATGCCTGACGCGTTTCATCATATGAACAGTGTATTATTCTCTCAATATAGCGTGCCAAACGTAAAGGACAAATATCATCTTCAACTCTTACGAAGTAAAAAGGTGTTTACTGTTACTTGTATAATATTTACATACTTTCAGGATAAAATTCTATAATATTCACTTGGTTAAATGTCTTCAATGTCAGTTTTGCCTTCCTCGTTATCTTCAAACTTATAGAAAAAAAATTTTTGACTACAATTCGCATATGTACGCACTTTCAGATTATTTTTAAATTAATATAAAATTGCCTACGCTTTAGTGTCAAATACGAAACTTTATAAGCAAGTGATTCTTTAGTTTTATATACGTGGTTTTAGCGTTAGTATTAGATATGGTATTAGCACATATATGTATATGTAGTATTAGCATATAAGCACGTACGGTTTTAGCAGTGATTTTAAACTAAGTTATAACATCTCGTTGATACCTCTTGGGTAAATATCGCAATACCCGGAAAATACTAAATATTTCTTATACCAGAACAATATCCCATTTTATTCCCAAATCGTGATATAAGTTCACAATTTGAATAAATATCAAACCTTGTTTTTGTTGTTGTCAAATTACTACATAAATCAAGGAACCGGGAAATTTGATCAAGTAGTTGGGTGACAAGCCATATAGAAACCTGTAATTGAAACAATTGCGAATCGCGCTTTCTGAGTTCAAGCGAAAGTGACAGATTAGTTCCTTCGAATGTTCTCGAAAATTTGGAAAATAAAACGTTTTTGTTTGGAAAATGTGCCAGAAATCGGTGGATTTACTCTCAAGGACAATTTTGAGCCGTTTGAGAGTAAGCGAAATTACGATTTTCGTTTAAAATTCAAAGTTTTCATTATGCGCCATTGTTGCATTGTTAGACCACATAAATGTGATTTGACGCTGTATACGAGGGGGTGTTGTAAAGTTCTAATCATAACCTTAGATCTTCGGTACGAATTTAATCTTTTAACTTTCTTTGCTGCAGAAACCTTATATGTATATTTTATTTAATAAAATTGATCTATAAATTGTAATATGGATTCAGGATACTCTTATTGGTCTTATTGCTCGTACAAGAAGCACATTTGTGGCATTGAAAAATTCGCCGAGTGTACGCAAGGTACTCTCTACATGAACTTTCCATTTCGCGCTAGATAAAGACCATAATTAAAGCAATTTAAAACCAAATTAAGTCAAACAGTGATAGTAATATGCTACAAAAACAAAAGGCGAGAATCTAGCAGGCTTTACCTGTGGTTGGCAGGTGCTGGTGATGGTTTACCTGGTTGCTGATGGTTTGCCTAATTGGTGATAGTTTGCCTAGTTGGCGATGGTTTGCCTGATTGGCGATAGTTTGCCTAGTTGGCGATGATTTGCGTGATTGGCGATAGTTAGCCTAGTTGGCGATGGTTTGCCTAGTTGGCGACGGTTTGCCTGATTGGCGATAGTTAGCCTAGTTGGCGATGGTTTGCCTGATTGGCGATAGTTTGCCTGATTGGTGATAGTTTGTCTAGTTGGCGATGGTTTGCGTTTGCCCATGCTGGCGATTGTTTTCCCGTACAGGTGATTGTTTGCCCATACTGTCGATTGTTTGCCCATACTGTCGATTGTTTGCCCATACTGTCGATGGTTTGCCCGCGGCCTTCTGTGACTGATAAAGCAAAATAGCCTTATTGATAGAACTTAACGACGTTGATAGAATCGTTATTGCGATAGGCGGCCCTGGAAGAGATCGAAACCGCTTTATTATGCTCGGCTATGCAAAAATCTGCATCGCTATTCACTCTCGTTTAGATCGAAAAATAAAGTGAAAGAGCCGAGAAGTGGGTAAGTAGGCCGATATTCAAATATGACAGATGTGCAACAGATAGCTGCGCCGCGAATTGTCACTCATCAGCATTTGTCTTGCGCCTCTTTGCTTTTGTTTTAGCGCAGTGAAAGTTAATCCAGGATGCGGCGTCTGCTGGAAAACCGCGTAGAAGCGTAATATAATTAAAATAATAATAAATAAAAATAAAATAAAATATTAATGCAGTAACATTTCCATCTTAATTTCCGATTAAGGCGCTTTTAATTCGGATTTCGTTAGGAAATTTAGATGAAACCAAAATGACGGCGGAGGAGAAAAAACCGAAAGTTCGTGTCCCGATTTTCTGGATTAGGTACAACAATATTCCACTGAGTAGCATTAGGACGATTGGGTATTTAAATTTTATGATGAAGATGCTGATGTTGTTTTTTTTTCTACTTTCGATGTCTGCTTCTCCTGTTGATTAGGTTCTTACTGTTGATTCTGTTTCTACTGATGATTATTTTTCTACTGTTAATTATCTTTCTTCTGTTGATTATCTTTCTACTGTTGATTATTTTTCTTCAGTTGATTATCTTTCTACTGTTGATTATTTTTCAACCGTTGATTATTTTTCTTCAGTTGATTATCTTTCTACTGTTGATTATTTTTCAACCGTTGATTATTTTTGTACTGTTGATTATTTTTCTACCGTTGATTATTTTTCTACCGCTGATTATTTTTCTACCGTTGATTATTTTTCTACCGCTGATTATTTTTCTACCGTTGATTATTTTTCTACCGTTGATTATTTTCTACCGTTGATTATTTTTCTACTGTTGATTATGTTTCTTCTCGTAATTCTATTTCTACTGCTGTTGTCCGTTTCTGATTTGCTATAATTAATTTAGATTTAGTGCTGGTTGAATAATTATTAATTATCGCGGTTAATTATGGTCCTTAGTAGCTATCTTATGGATAGCAGCCATCTGGTTAGCAAATTATCATTGGTTAATCCCGTTCTGAATTCATCTAGTTCTGGATTCATTCACTTCTGTATTAATCTAGTTCTAGATTAATTCACTTCTGGAGTAATCTGGTTTTGGAGTAATCTAGTTTTGGATTAATTCACTTCTGGAGTAATTCAGTTCTGGATTAATCCAATACGGGACTAATACAATAACACAACTGTTCTTCTAAATTGTATCTTCCTTTTAATCGTAGCGAATGTAAAACTATGTTAAAGACTATGAAATTCACAAAAAAAAACAAAAGTGGCGTTTAATTCCTCGGCAAGGAAGATTACATGTGTATCAAAATAGCTCTTAATTGTGTACCGTAAAATAGTTTTTAATTGTATACAGCAAAGCAGTTCTTAATTGTTTAGTAAAACGGTTATACTTGTTGAGTAAAAAGTTTATTGCAATTGTTTGGTAAAAAGTTTATTGTAATTGTTTAGTAAAAAGTTTATTGAAATCATTTAGTAAAAAATTTATTGAAATCATTTAGTAAAAAGTTTATTGTAATTGTTTAGTAAAAAGTTTTTTGAAATCATTTAGTAAAAAGTTTATTGTAATTGTTTAGTAAAAAGTTTATTGAAATCATTTAGTAAAAAGCTTAAAATTGCATAGTAAAAATCTTATAAGTGCATAGCACATAAGTAATTGGATGTAAACAGAAGTTAGTCTTCGTTTAGTCTTCTTTGACCTAGTTTCGACCAGTCTTTAGGCTTTCAATGTCATTGGCATGGCCATCTGAGATGGAGGAGCTGAGTCTCCGCCGAAGGAAAAAAGTATCGCCTAGACCCATGCACGGCCGCCTTCGATTCCGGGGAATCCGACAAAAAACTGCTTTCCTTTCTTCTAACTTCTACCACATATGTGATTCTACCACATATGTGATTCTACCACATTTGTGATTCCACCACATATGTGATTCTACCACATTTGTGATTCTACCAGACATGTGATTCTACCACATTTGTGATTCTACCAGACATGTGTTTCTACCACATATGTGATTCTTCCACGTATGTGATTCTACCACATTTGTGATTCTACGAGACATGTGATTCTACCACATATGTGATTCTTCCACATATGTGAATCTACCACATATATGCTTCTACCCACATATGTGATTCTACCACATTTGTGATTCTACGAGACATGTGATTCTACCACATATGTGATTCTTCCACATATGTGAATCTACCACATATGTGCTTCTACCCACATATGTGATTCTACCACATATTTGATTCTACCACATATGTGATTCTACCACATTTGTGATTCTTCCAGACATGTGATTCTTCCACATATGTGATTCTTCCACATATGTGATTTTACCACAGATATGATTCTTCCACATATGTGATTCTACCACATATTTGATCCTACCACATATGTGATTCTACCACATTTGTGATTCTACCACATTTGTGATTCTACCAGACATATGATTCTACCACATATGATTCTACCACATATGTGCTTCCTTTACGTATGTGTTTCTATCACATATATCTGTGCTTCTATCACATATGTACATCTGTGCTTCTACCATAAAGTGCCTATGAACGTCTATCTTCTACCGTAGACGGGCTATGAGCGCTTATACCAATGCTTCTAGCGATGCGTCTACCAATGCCTCTACCAACTCTCTTCTACTTATTATTTTGCTTATTATCAACGCTGCTTATTATACAGCATGTGCTCAACAGCATTGTAGAGACGTGCTTCTGCAGAAACCTCGTGGCTCCGCTTGGGCTCGCGAAGATCTTCTGCTCACTCGCTGTTAACTCTTGGAGGTGTTGAGATCGGTCTTTCGGGGCCGCCGAAGACACGGCTGAAGAAGCACGGCCTTCTTTTTTTCTGGTGTGCACTATGGACTGATTAGCTTGGTTGTTGTGGGTGACTTTTTTCGTGGGAGTTTGTGCAATGGACTGTGTTCAGTTTTCTGGTGATTGACTTTTTTTGATACACTTTTATGGTGATACACTTTTATCGTGATACACTTTTTTGGTGATCACTTTTTTGGTGATACACTTTTTTGGTGATACACTTTTTTGGTGATTGACTATGATGGTGCTATTCGCCTAAATTTTCGCTTGGATATTTTTCTTTCGATTGAAAAGTTTGTGGTGAGTTTCTTTCCTTTTTTATTTTGATTTGAATTTGTGGTAATTTGACGGTCGTTAGCTTCGTGAATTGGGCGAGTTTGAAGTTCAGTGCTTTATTAGATTTGTTTGTTATTTTTTTATTTTGTGTTATTTTATATTTGTTTTAGTATTTTATATTTATTTTAGTATTTTATATTTGCTTTATTTTTTTATATTTGTTTTACTATTTTACATTTGTTTTATTATTTTATATTTGTTTTACTATTTTATATTTGCTTTATTTTTTTTATATTTGTTTTACTATTTTATATTTGTTTTACTATTTTACATTTGTTTTATTATCTTATATTTGTTTTATTATTTTAAATTAGTTTCATTATTTTATATTTGTTCTATTATTTTCTATTTTTCTTTTATTTTCTGTTTCTTTTTCATTACCTCTAATTATTTTAATTATTAATTTTTTTATTCGTTAGAAAAACATATTTATTTATTGAGTTATAACACATATATGTGGTTATAGATTCACTACATCATTATGCTATTCTTTTACGTGTACTTTACTTATTACTTGAAACACTTTCGGTTAAAAATAAGCAAAAAGTCGTTATAATTATTTATTTACATATTTTTTAGTACATTGTGATACAAGGATGACATGTTTGAAATATGCAAATGAATATTTTAATCTAGTTAGTTAATATTTTAATATACAATAATTAATTAAATATTTTAATATACAACAATTAATTAAATATTCTAATATATAATAATTAATTAAATATTTAATTAAATAATAAATTAAATTTTACTTTTTACATGTATGTACCTACAAAAGAACGTAAGTGCCACCGTGATAAAATTTAATATTTAAACACCTTTGCAGCGACGGTATCTACATTGATTTTAAAGCATTCCTATAAAGTGAGATATACGTATAACGACAGAGAGAGAGAAAGGGAGAGACAGACATAAACAGAAAGAATAAAAGGGAGATATATATATATATATATATAAAGAGAGGGAGAGAGAGAGAGAGAGACATTTTTTAAACAAACTAACTTTCTAGAGAGAAGAAACAACGTTGTTAAAAAGAAAACAGAATGAATATGTTGTAAAAGGAAAACAATAGTGTTTGAAAAAGCTAAAAGAAAAAGAAAGGAAATATCTAATTGACTGTAAACCTTTTCGAAGAAATAAAAGAGTAACCCTCCCGCAATATTGACAAGAGTTAATACATACATATATTAGAACAAAAAAACTTTTTTCTCGAATTGTCTCAAATTGTCGTTGCCATCTATTCGATGATTGAGAACTTGTTAAAAAATTCCAAACTCGTATCAGGATTCCTTTAGGATAAGAAGAATAAGAAATATATTCCAGTTGGACAAATCGTAGATATGTGGAATTCCCTCTATAGTGTACACTGCTGTGAAATGCAATATAACTACAACATTCATGACAATTGTGTTGTACGAATTGCCTGACAAGATAACCACTTTAATAGTTTCCTAGGTTTTTAATTGCTCTTAAGTTTTACATTTTGGAACATAATTGAGAGCCTAGATAATTGAATCATGTATATTCTGGAGAACTGTAACGTTAATATTACCAGTCGTTTTAGACAAAGCTTCACAAATAGAAAAGCACGTCTCCGCATATTGTCACCTTAAGTAAGTTGTCACTATCGCATGCAAATGTGAATTTCTTATTACATTCTCTGTCTGTGAAAACACTATGAAGTTGATAACTAGAATTTCTCATCTCCCAACTTTAATAATAGTGAGTCAACGACGTATTGTCGCAAAGTGTGTAATATTCGTAGATTATATTATCGAAAAGATAAGAGCTTTTAAAGACTGAAAAATTCATATCACTCATATAAGAACTCTTTTAGTGGTTCTATCCATACGAAAACTCTACTGGAATAGAAACAATTCATTTAAACAACAATTTTATGTATTTTCCGTTTCGCAATAATAAAGAG